>MJUU01034572.1:30021-101066 GCA_002080025.1 Modiolus philippinarum
TGAGTTGCTAGAGATAAATTATTACAGTCGTAAACTATTTTTCCGTTTTGGTAGACTGTCATTTGACTAAGAAAATTTGTTACATCTGAAATAACAGATACTGTGTCGTTGTCCGGTGCTGCTCCGTCAGCTAGTTTATCTACTTTAAACTTAATTAAAAAATACCCATTATACCAGTCATAAAACGAAGCCCTATCGTTTATGCTAAATTTGTAGTCCGTTTTTGTTTGTTGTTGACCATTTTCTGGAGTTCTTATAGGAGTATCTAGTAAAAAGTTACAATACTCATATCTATCACAGAACTGTGTTCCTCTAAACATTTTTTTTATTACTGGATTATTATTTTTATTTCTTATATAAAAATGATAGAGTTTATAAGCAGTGTCTTAAACAGGTTAAACAAGAGTCTTGAGCGTTGGAAAAAGAGTAAAACCTATAAGATTTTCGTTTTACTTATAAAATGCTTAAACCGCAAGCAACGTAAAAAATGCGAGTAAAACCTACTTTTTTACTTCTGGAGTGCTTAAAGCAGAGTTTCAACCGTTGTAGAAACAAAAATCGTAAACACGTTTTTTGTCACATGCTCCTGGATAGTAGTTAACAATGGCAAAAAGCCGCAGGTTTTCAAAAACGTTTTTGAAAACCTACGGCTTTTTGCCATATCAACTACTCCCCTTGTGTGTCTTGCCTGTTTTCTAGTTAGGTAACTTTATGTCTATAGGAGTTTAGGATGATATTTATTTCGCTGAACTTGATTGCTGTTTATTTAGGGACCGACTCCGACCTGCCGTTGGGTGTGGGGTTTCCTCACCGTTCATTGAAGATCTTATGGTGGCTTTGAGTTGTTATTGCCACCTTTTGGGTCGTTTTCTCTTTGATACATTCCCCATTTCCCTTCTTTTTTCTATTACGTAGAACGGTCATGGCTAGAACAGTTATGATTCTAGGACCAGAGCAGACATGATTCTAGGACTGTTGTACGTCTTCTCCAAGTTAACTTCCACCGTGCGCGGTCCCGGCTTATGAATAGGTCCACAGCATCCTCTGAGCTTGGAGTATGAGTCTTCCTAACAGAGGACCCCGAGATATAGAAATAGGACCTAGTATCTCCGGCTTGCGGGGTGTGACCCCTCCTAAACGGGGGCTGACCCCGAGGGTCCCGGGATATAGAAATAGGACCCACTCCGTGGTTGTGCGGGATTAATAAATACACAACCCATCTTTCGGATGGGATGTACACTCAGGTCCACGTGTTGGAAGTAAAGCCACGCTTCCTGCACGTTAAAGAACCCTTGTAGTAAGCTTTTTTTGAGTGGTCCGTAGGTGATCGGCTACAAGGCTAAATTCTCCGCCCTTTTCGATTTCATCCTACTTTTCCAGTGGCAGTCAGAATTTCCCATCCCATGACCCTTTCCATACCCCAAAGTGATTATTTATTAACAAACTTGTTCTCGTCTTGATATAGCTGAAATATTGCTGAGTAGACGTTAAACAATATTCAATCAATAAATCAAATTAACTTGGAGCTGTTCTCGATCGTGACTGCTCTCCAAGTTAACTTGGACGAGAGGTTATGTCCGCATCCTAGTGTATACACTAATTCAGAGGCTTTAAAAAATTTCTTGTTGAAATAGTGTTTGCCTGCAGAGATTAGAGGAGGGGAGAACAAGTGTAACTTTTCAAGAATGAAATTGTGATTGCAGCTCAAAGATATGACTGTTACAACAAAAACATGGTTGCTATTTCTGTTTGTAATTCAGAATCACGAAAAATGGACAGATAATGCATTTTCAGGAAAACTTTGATTCACAGTTAATTAATTGCTACAGGAATTTTTTACTTAATTCCACGAATCAATTTAAAAACAGACAGTTTATAAAATGTGCTAATCACTAAGGAAGTTTTGCACTAGAAATTTCCAATTATAATTAAGTACATAAAAGCAGTACTATTGGTATTCCAGACTCGGGAATTTCTTCCGAAACAACAAATTTGGTCGACATTTTCCTTAGAAGAGACACCGGATGCGTCGTAAAAAAAATCGATGTTAATGCGTTAAAGACTTCAACTAATACCATATACTAATTTGTAAGCATTACTTGTATAGCAATCTCGACAATAAACATTAAAATGATATGAAGGAAATAAAATGAGACAAAGTCTCTACAAATACCTGGTAAAACCCAGCTATCATGGCTATGGTACAACGCTCATTTTGTTGTTATTCATCTTGAAATCACCATGACAAGTCCGATGGTCTATTAATTATACATAGACATTATATAAAAGTATCTTTGATACAAGAGTAGATTTATATCAAACAAGCAAAGGTTGAATAGAAAGAAGAACCTTGCACGGTTAAATTTAAAGATAACTACACAAAACATGTGTTGAGTTTTTTTTTTCATTTCATTCTTTATTTCATTTTATTTATTTATTTTTTTTGTAAAATATCAATAAATATAGTAAAATTTATTACTCTTATTTTGAGATGACAAGTGTTTCTTCTTCATCTTTAAAGCGTTCTTCGAGATCCTTTAGTTTTTTTCCCTAAAACATAAATTATTACATAGTATAGTATGCCATAGCCTGTTTCTTAACTTCTTCTTAAATAGCATTAGTGCGTTTCTCTGTATAATCCCCTGGTCTTGTATCAAGGTGTATATATTCGGTATGGTCAAACTATTCTGTCTTATTTTCAAATCACCCATTTATGTTTAATTATGTCACCCCAGACGTAGTCTGGGTGACATGTTGTTTTTCTACGTTTCTTCTGATTATTATTCTTTTTTTTTCTTCTTCCAATAAATTTTGTCCGAGCGATTATTTTGAAATGGCTGGATGGAATGATTTCAAACTTTGCATAAAGTTGGACCATCATCTGAAGTTATATGCTGTGCGTTTGAAATTTTCAAAATGGCCGCCATTTCCAAGATGGCCGCCCATTTACGTTGAAAAATTGGTGATTCTATATCTCGGGAACTGCTCAAAGGAATGAGTTCATATTTGGTTCAAATGTTCAGTAAGGTGAGAGGGAGGAATCTATGCGACAAAAATTTTCAAAATTGCCGCCATTTCTAAGATGGCCGCCTTAATATGTGAAAAGTTCAACTTTGTCCGATTTCAACGAAAATTAATATCTAGGTAGATTTTGAGGCTGCGAATAACATGGAATCATCGAATGGGGAGTCTGGGGTGACATCGGCTATTGCTTGCTTGGTTTTTTTTAATAAGTTTCCCAATATATGGAATGTTTTAGCTTCGAGCAACATAGAGCCAATACCAGAAACGTTCATTGAAATCCCCATATAGAATTCTCCTGACTTTCACGTATTTCTTTCAGACTAAAATCCATTTTGCTACTTCTGTTTGATTTTGTCCTTGTCTTTTATTATACTTTGAATTTGTGTTTTTTCAACGCTAAACCGGTCATCAATTTTACAAGCACTTTATCCATTTTAAGCTTTTTCAATGACTGCAATTCGGTCTTGCAGAGTAACAACTTTCCTTGTCTTATTTGGATGCGGTGACGCCATTCTTAAATTACATAATGTAACCCACATTAGATCAAACTTACAATGCTAAGAAACAACTCACAAGCCCATTAAATACCATAATTACCCTTTAACATTATTTGAGGTTCCCCATTAAACCTCCGGCAATTAAGTCTTAAAATCAGCTGATTGATTTCATTCCTAAAATCGATCTGTATGTATGTATCAATTAGGTCAAGAAACGGGACCTATATATGAAGATTATATAGATAATTACAAAAAAAGGAAAACAGCAAACGCCTACAATGGCCAGGAACTACAATCACATGCCACAATTTACAAGCAAACTTCAACAGAAAAACAAAAATGAAAACAAGAGACAAACATAAATAACGATAGGAACTCGGGATAGCTGGACTTGGTACCGGCACTAGCAAAAGGCAGTGGTAGGGTTAAACTGACGTTTTTGGCAACTTATATCTATTAGTTGCAGATCAAATCAAAACATTTGAACCATTCAAACCGAAATGTATGTTAACACTGACAGAGACCATATAACAAATAGTACCCAATGACAAGCCAAAATCTGATATGGTGAGTTCATTCACGAGGGAGATACTCCTTCGTTTTATACAATTTTTCTTAATAGTTCGATATTTGAAGTTTACAAATTCGGCTTTGTTGTCAGTACTTACGACATGGTTGGTTAATATGCAACGGGTACTACAACATATAACAGTCCACCAGCAGTGGCATCGGCCTAGTGGCAATAAATAAGAAAATACCAAATTTTTGGCTTGTAATGAGGTACAGAGACACGTATTGTGACATCTTGAGGCTTTTCCGTTAACTGATACATTTTTCCCTATTGGTCAGTTAGTCCCTGACGGCCAGTTCGGGACTCTATCCATGAAAAATTCTGTAGCTTTCTATTCTATGTAACAGTCCCTGTGTGGGGTCTTATCGAAAGCTTTTATAAAGTCCATATATTTGTGGTAATCCCATTATCCAATAAATTATGTTTGCCCAATCATTATCCGTAAATTAATTTAATGTAGATATATCTTATATAAAACGAAATTTTCAACTTTTCCACCACTTGAAATAAGTAAAACACTAATAAGCATGGAAGAAAATATGTAATCGCTATTAATTCGCAACAGTAAGCGGTTTATCTGGGTGTATCATAAAACAGCCCTAAATATTATAGAAAGGGCTCCTCCCTGAAAAGCACCTTTTAAATGAATTTGTATAGATATAAAATATGACCAATTTTGTTCCAATTTCCGTCTTTTGACTTGTATCGGGTGTTTTGTTTCCACGTTGATTATGCCATATGATTATTATTTTGGGCCATTGTAGGTGTTGCATTATCTTTTCTATTTTAATTTACCAACCTCCTATCAATCTATGCAGTCTTTTCCTGTCATTTCGAAAATTCAATGCATATGCGGTTATTCATGCATGTTCATCCGTTATAGTGTGACTTCACTGACTAAATGCGTTAACTCCTCCTTCAGAGAGTTAACGATTAGCGCCTTGCGGTATAGACATTATGACCTTTTTACATATCTGATTTAACATAGCCCTTATTACAACGTAAATTTGTAATAACAAAAGGATGAGCATAACCATCATACCGTATTCCCTCTCTGAATATTTTTGTCAACTTTATATCGAAGGGACGAGAAGTGGCGGAAAAAACACAAATAACAACGAGTCCGTTTCTATCTACGCTATAATTAACGTCCATGAAAATATATATCTGAGAGAACTTGTAGAGGTCAGCATTTGCTTGAAAGAAGTTTATTACTTCTACTATTATTTGCTTGATTTGTTGGATGATTAGGATGTCGACCATGCTTTCATCAGGCTTATTTTCCGTTTTCAAATGCCGTTCCAATAAGTGTAAAACGCATATTGCGCGATCTTGACGTTGCGACGTCTCATGGGACATGCTGCCACGTTATTTATCATTTGATGAGCATGTTTGCCAAATTTAAAGATATTAACTAAATATTTACTGATTATTTCTTTGTATGTTATAAAGTTCACAATTGGACAGAGTAGCATCTTTAATTTTTAAAATAAATTAGACTTTCTGTTGTTATAGTATTTTCAATAGAGGAAGAAATGTTATATTGTTTCCGGTTTTGTTGAATCACATCCATTGCAAAGCCTAGAGGGAATCAAATTATAATTAAATGATCATTCAATCCAATTAGAGCTAGTCTAATCCCAGTGTGATTTACTTAAACAATACCAAAGCCAAATAAATATATCTTCTTACAATTACTTTTACAGAAAAGGGACTTAATTTTTTCTTTGAAAATATTGAAGGAAGGCGATAACTTATATTCATGTCGAATTTGGTTCCACTCTCTTATTGTGGAGGGAAAATACGCAGAAGAAAACTTAGCCGTCTGTGTTCGTAAGGGAAGAATCTTATCCTTTCGCCAAGGATTATAATTTTCAGTGTTATGTATAACTAGAGGACAACAATCAGTTAAATACTTGGGATAGTCATCGTTAATAATTTTAAAGAAGAAAAGAATTTTATGGATTTTTTGACGAATTATAGATAAAGGATTAATTCATTTAGTAATTCCGCCGTGCGCGGTGGTCCCGGCTTATGAATAGGCCCGCAGCATCCTCTGAGCTTGGAGTATGAGTTGTCCTAACAGAGGACCCCGAGGGAACCCCGTGATATAGAAATAGGACCTAGTATCTCCGGCTTGCGGGGTGTGACCCCTCCTAAACGGAGGCTGACCCCGAGGGTCCCGGGATATAGAAATAGGACCCGTTCCGTGGTTGTGCGGGATTAATAAATACACAACCCATCTTTCGGATGGGATGTTAACTCAGGTCCACGTGTTGGAGGAAATGCCACGCTTCCTGCACGTTAAAGAACCCTTGTAGCAAGCTCTTTTTGGGGTGGTCCGTAGGTGATCGGCTACAAGGCTAAATTCCCCGCCCTTGACGATTTCACCCTACTTTTCCAGTGGCAGTCAGAATTTCCCGTCCCATGGCCCTTCCCATACCCCAAAATGATTATTTATTAACAAACTTGTTCTCGTCTTGATATAGCTGAAATATTGCTGAGTAGACGTTAAACCATAATCAATCAATCAATCATTTAGTAATTCCTTATGACTTGTGATACAAAAAGCACCAGTCATGAGTGATTGTTTAGTATGTCCCCACCTTGGTATGGTGGTTAGTTTGTATGTGGGGTTGTCAAATGAATTGTCAATGCCAATCTCCTTTATTAAGCAGTCAATTTACTGTCCTTTACAGAGAAGTGTGATGTTGTTTGGGGCCTTGAAAGCTGGTATATAATTGACATTGAAGAAGGACAATATTTTTCGTCGAATATGCTTTTTGAATTGAGGAAGCAATGGAAGAACGGTTTTATTGTTGTTTTCATCTTGAAATCAACACGATGCCTTCAACAACTAGCTTTGCTCATACCTTATAGTACGTTTAAGCAGCCCCTAGAACAAGCTGGAGCGGATATTTTTGCTAAATGCAGAGCAACGGTACATCCATGTCTTGGAAATATAAGATCGTAAGATGTGGTAACTATAAACAGATGGTCAGAGTAACGTTTGGAAATTACAAAAATTATAAATGCCAAAATTTGAAAGTATAATAATATATCCATAGGAAATATTCTCTCACGAACAAGTACACTAACACATAGAGCATATCCTTTTCCGATACCTTCTAATAAAGATATATTCAACATATTTGTATTTCTACATTTGTAAAACATATTTTATAATGTTGAACAAAAATTAACTAATCAATCAACACATTCTTAGCTCACCTGACCTGAAGGGTCAGTGTGAGCTATTGCCATCACTTGGCGTCCGTCGTCCGTCCGTTAAACTTTTCACATCTTCATCTTCTCTGAAACCACTGAAGCAAATTCAACCAAACTTTACAGGAATGATGTATGGAAGGTCTTTTACAAAGATTGCTCATTTCGTTCCGATCCGATAAAAAACATGGCCACCAGCGCGGAACTTAGGTTTAACATTGGACCCTATGGGAAAAATCATATTTTCATCGTCTGCTCTGAAAAGGCTGAAGCAAATTGAACCAAACTTTACAGGATTGATGTACTTAAGGTCCTAAACAGAGATGGCTCATTTCGTTCCGATCCGACGAAAAACATGGCCGCCAGCACGGAAGATGGTTTAACATAGGACCCTATGGGAAAATTACATTTTTATCTACTCCTCTAAAACCACTGAAGCATATTCAACCAAACTTTACAGGAATGATCTATGGAAGGTCTTTTACAAAGATTGCGCATTTCCTTCCGATCCCATAAAAAACATGGCTGCCAGTGCGGAACTTAGGTTTAACATTGGACCCTATGGGAAAAATCACATTTTCATCTTCTCTTCTGAAACTACTGAAAGACATTCAACCAAACTTTACAGGAATGATGTATGGAAGGTTCTTTACGAAGAATGCTCATTTCATTTCAATCTGAAAAAAAACATGGACGCCAGCCCGGAATTAAGGTTTAATATAGGACCCAATGGAGAAAATCACATTTTCATCTTCTTTTCTAAAACCACTAAAGCAAATTCAACCAAACTTTACAGGAATGATGTATGGAAGGTTCTTCACCAAGATTGCTAATTTCTTGTCAATCTGACAAAAGACATGGCCTTCCCAGAACTTAGGTTTAATATTGGACCCTTTTGGAAAAATCACATTTTCATCTTCTCTGAATCAACTGAAGTAAATTCAACCAAACTTTACAGGTATGATGTATGGAAAATTGCTCATCATTGGGATCCGACAAAAAAACAGGAATGCCAGCAGGTAATGTGGGTTTAACATTGGACCCTATGAGTTTCTGTGTTAAACGGGTTTTTTACATTAAAAGGGCCTCACTATTTTTCACCTCGATCAAATAACTTACTATTTTTGACCAAGAGGGTTAGGCAAGTCTGCCTATTGGAAAATCACATTTTAATCTTCTTCTCTGATACCATTGAAGCAATTATTCAACCAAACTTTACAGAAATGATATATATAAAGAAAAGGAATAAATTTATTAAAAGGGGTGGTAATAAAACGTAATGTGAAGAAGTATTCAATATTCCTAAAAGCCGCTCTTACACTACACCGTACAACACAAACGTATGAGGAACGGATGAAAATCATTTTTATACGGTGGTAAATATTTTTGTTCGTTCACGAATTACAATGAAAACGCACAAAAACCGGATGTATACAGTGCGTATACCGTACATGCACAGTCCTGGCGCCGAATAAACCGAACTGACACCGGAACCCTATCGGACAAGCACCGAATAAAACGTATTTATAACGGTAAAGTATCGGACGAGTACCGAATGAAACGGACTGCTAACGGAAAAGTACCGTACGAGCAACGAGTTAAAACGAATTGAATAAATGCTATGTGAAACTATCGACTTTAAAGGATACCGGTGTCTTTTGCCCGTTCAAAAACTTATTCTACACAAATAATCACTACGGCGTGCTCGACCAATCAAATTCATTTTCGCAAAATAGAACGGCAATAGAATGACCCAAGAAAAGGACTGTCGGGTTACAGATCACCTTGTTCACCATCATGACATAGACCCATGGCAAAACTGCCAAGTGAAGATACCCAAGACCAAGATCGGGTTAAAGTAATACAGTCCCTATAGTAGCGGATGCTTCTTAACATAGATAATGATTTAAAGGGCGAGAAAACGGACAATGTTTCGATTTTGACCTCTTGGTTATATTGCAGAATAATAATTTTGATTTTGATGTTTGGGGTATATGTCAGAATAATGTTGCAATATAAATACAAATAAACAAACACTGCATAACTCTAGTAATTACTAAATTAAATAAGCAATTTAAATAATAATAGTATATAACACGTTCTACTGGATGATCACATAATAAGTAACCGTTGTAAATTCATTTTAAGCAAAATGAGAATTGTAGATGTAGGTCACATTTTAAAAGGTAAAAAAGGACAACACATACAAAGTAAAAAAAATGATAAATTGCCGGCTAAAAATCAGAAGAAATGAACAGATAGTATGGCTCAAATTATTAGCCTAATGGCCTCCAACTATGAGGCAACCACATAAATTCTGTTATCCTCAGTGGTTCAAGTTCCTCTCGTTCTGGAAGGACCATCATTTTGGTTTTCCATCTTGTTGCCCCATAGTTGAAGCCATAGGGTCGAAAATATTGGTCTTTCTTTCTGTTCCTTTCTTGTGATTTTTAGCGTTTTCTTTATTATTATTTTTTATATTTTTGTTTATTTTCTTTAATTGTGGCCAACTTTTAAGATTCTTATTTTGTTTATTACATATTAATTTTCATCTTCGCTAGCCAAGGGTTACAATTCACTGAGCGAATCGTAACCCTTGGCTAACGAAGATGATTAATTTTAGTCATTGCACAACATATATTTTCATAAATTCGTTTTATTCGGTGTTAGTCCGGTTGGTTTCCGCTGTAAGTTCGGAACTCGAACGGTTTATCCGTTATCTCTTCGGTAAAAGTCCGTTTCACCGATTTAATCTACCGTACATTTACGGAGGCAAGACGGACAAGTAACGAATGAATAACGTCTATACAACGCATGGGAACCGATCAAAACGTACACCTACCGTACATTCACCGGATATTTTGTGCGGTATATGTCCGTTCCAAGTTTTGAACATGTTCAAAATTTTTCACCGTACGAAACGGACATCACCGTATTTGTACCGTATTCACCGGATAAAGAACGGGCGACAAACGTTTATGAACGAAGACGAACGGATGTAATTTATTTTTATACGTTCGGCGTTCGTTTGGGTTATACGGTGTAGTGTAAGAGGGGCTAAAAGGATTAATAGCAAAGTTCTCTGTTAAACTTTCATTTTTCAAATACCATTATTGAGATCATTTATTATCAGATATATTATGATTTCTGCAAGATTTATTACATACGGTAGATTGTTAGGGGAACCCTTGCCCATTTTTTTTTCTGAAAGCTGGTCTGAAATGGGTTGTAATGATAGTTTCAGCCATTGGAACTTACATTTTAAGAATAAAAGTAATTTCTTCATTGAAGTATGAAAAAAAGATTGCATTTAAGTATTGAAGGGGTGACTCATTATGTTTAAATTTCAGCAATTTGCAATATGAAAGGGTGAACCCAGAAGAGCTTGGACACTATGCACATGACACACGTACTTATGGACTTACATTAAGACTGATTGAGACAAAATTGATCGCATACATGCATGTATTCAAGACTTGCATGTATGCATGAAAATCCACAAGTGGAAGCTGGGTCCTTTGCACCGACCTATAATTTCTTATTTAGTGGAGACTATTTAAATTTGTAAGCTGTATGCATTGGGATTTTATATGAATAAATTAAATGTCGTCTGTCACTTTTCTTTAAAAAATTAATTTTAAATAAGACTGTCGGGTTTTCATTATTGTCATCATTCCATTTGGCGTTAATTCTTTACTAGTGAATTAATATCTACAAAAATTTGATTTGGACAAATAACTACTCTTTAATCATCTAGCAATCCTTGGATGCTGTGAATCTGCAGATTGTTATTACTATAGATTCATATGTTTTTTCAATGCAAAACTATCTCAATCCTGGTCTTTTTCAAAATTTTTAAAACTATGAATTGATGATAAAATTAACCATGTTAAACATAGTGACCAAAGATATTTTGTTAGCAAAAATCAGGCCAGATTTTTTTAATAAAAAACTCTTTTTTTAAATGGGGGGGGGGGTCTATTAATGTTTGATTTGAACAATATGCATTACTAAGATTATATAAGACGAACCTGTGCCCAAATCTTTGTAAAAGGTGGTCTGAAATGGCAAGTACTAGAGTATTTGGAATGGCATTGATGTGACAGTGTTCCTATGCTCAGGAGGAATATAAAAAATATAAATAAAAATTGATAGTGGATTTTATTATTATTATTATTGTTTGTAACTCTAAATGATACTACCTACTTGCAAATCGGTTCTTGGTTTCGTCAATTTCGGTATTTATTTATTTTTTTTTATTAAAAATATGTTTCGATTGATGTCGAGGTCGGGACCAGCTGCGATGATTTTATATCCTTCTCGAATTCCGGTAAGTGACAACGCTGTTAAAATCTGAAGAAAAAATAATGATCTAAAGTATGCAATTTACGTATATGAAGTCTGTTGTATCTTTTTTTTTTCACAGCACCATTCAAGTCAAAATGTTTTGCGAGTTTTTATAATATTTTATGCTCGTCAAGATGAGAAATTGGCAAATTGTTAATGTAGCCCACTCTGTTCCGCCATTGGTAAAGGTGTAAATGCTACCATTTCACAAAACCTGCACTATGCAACACAAAAATAGAGAAAGTAAGATGTCGGCATGGTGCCGAAATTCGGATAGATATGTAATAAGGTGGTCACGGTACCTAAAAACGAGTGAAGTAGATATACAGTAGAGTAAATTGACCGCGCGATGTGTTTTTGTCCACTTCATCAACTAGTCCTACAATATAAGACTTCGTATGTTGCCATGTTAACGTCCACATTTGCTTTTTATTATGCTGTTGTTTACTTTTTATTTTTATTTTTTATATGCGGCAACACGAAGTCTTATACAGTTCCGAATATTTACTGTTGCAAGTTCCCAACGAAATCGCAGCGGGAAGTTTGGCGATAAATTCTGGTAACAATTAAACATAAAATAACACCGCCTGGGTATTACGTGTAAAGGAAAATGATTAAATTTCAAAAAAAATAAACTTACCCTTTCTGTTGCGAATTATATCCTGTGATTTCCAAAGTTTTGAACTATCTCCAACAATACTGACATTTTGGGATCAGTAAGGTCCCGAGTTGTTCCGAATTATTTGATTCAAAAAACAAGATCATGCCAAAGTTCAAAATGATAATTTGTGAAACGAAACAAAAGGCAAAAAAGCATAAAACGTTCTTTCTTGGCACTTCTGCTTATGAAATATATTATGCACGAAATTTAAACAACATAATGTTTTTATTTAATGTTCATTTCAATGATTATCCAATGTTATAGAAATATACATCGTGTTATAATGATGCAAGTTTTTTTGTTTTAACGGTTTTTTCCGACTACATGGGCGAGCGAGGCTTATTCTCATCCGCCCGTATTTTCATCTTAGTAACAAGCAGTTGGAGGAGTTTGACTTTGAACTTCATTCAAAATGTGGGCGAGCGGGGCTGATTCTCATCCACCCACTATTTTTACGAAAAGCAGAAATCACAGGCAATCTTTTGTATTTTCCTTAGCCACAGTTCAGCTAGAATATCTTTAGGATGAATCCCGTCAACATATAAGTCTCTGAATTTATAAACATAATCACTCCTATAGTGTGTTTGTCCAGCATGTTTCCTTTTTGTATTTTTCATTAAGTCACGCGAAAACAGTGGCCCTGTAAAATCCTGGTTTAAAGACTTAATTTCTTCATTTGCCAGTTCTATTTTCTTCCTCAGTTCCTGGTCGTCTGTGTCAAAAATTTCACTATTCGGATGCCGATGATGTTCGTTGTACAATTTAATGGAATAAACGGGACATTGTAAGAATATGACTTCCGAAGTACTATTTTCCTGGTGAATTTTTGTTTTCAAATCAGAAAGTTTATTCCTAAAGTCAGCTACTGTAGTTTTATTTAAGTGAACATAGGCGGCGCGTTTCGAAGTAAATAGACCATTTGCCAGTTCTGCGATCAACAGAATGAAGTTAGCAAAACCCAAAAGGGAGGTAACTTTTCGAAAAATCTGAAGGGGACAGAATGGTTCCCTGCTTGTGAAAACCAACCAAAAAATAAAGCATTTTTAATTAAACGTTATAATAATTTAATCTTTAGCAGACGTTTAGCCAGCAGCATAATTCAAAACCCAATCCCCAGTAGCACTTACCATTCTTTAAAGTGCTACTTGTTTCAAGTAAAAAAATAAAGAACTGTACTAACTTGAACTGTCTTCTCATTGAGTAGGAAAGGATTCAAAAATCGAAAATATGCTAACTTACCGCAGAATATCATAAATATTGTGTATGGAATTACTTTGTCCAGGATGGCTAAGCACGAAGACCGTACTGTAAAAAAAGTGTGCATGTTTAATGTTTGTTTGTCCGGTGTAGGAGTAATTTCCCTTTCAAGGTTTGACCAAAAAACACAAAATTTGACTAGAACTTGCATGGACCTTAATTAATTGGCAAATCATCTATCCACATGTCCCAAGCCAAATTAAAACGAGGGGGTTGTTTAAATCCTTGATTCGTGATGAAATATTCCCAAATAAATCGGCGTCATCTATTTTGGCTCCTCCCTTGAATATTACTTCAAAAAAGTTCGGCTCGTCGGGCTTCACTTGTTCTTGCAAGTATCTGCCTTTACTATCAGAAACTAGGAATACTCTTCTAGGTGGGTTCCCTCTGTTGAAAATGATCTCTGTCTCATATCGAGAAAGCTGTTTTCTAACGTCGTTCACGGACATCTTGGAACAAGACGGAATGTCGATCACTTGGTTGATTTAGCGCCAATTTTTTTCTAAACGAATAAAGGAAAGATTATATCGATGTTCTTCAAGACATCACGATGATTTCAAGATGAAGAACGACAATGAACGCATTTTCAAAGGCTTTTCTATAACGGAATATTGTACTACCTAACCCTTTATTTTTTATTAAGACGAGGAACAAAATTAATGATACGGTCATTCAACCATTGATATTGTAAAAATGGAGTCAACATTCAGCATTACGATGACAAGAAAGCATCGATGTCTAAATCCGACTGACATTTGCACTTTGCAGAGCAAACACTACAACAACAACATGCAGAACACCTGCAGCGTGCTTCATCACAACCTTCACAAGGCTTGCTTTCTTCTTTTGGGCATTCTCCTACTGATAAGAACTTGACAATTTCTTGACGAATACACTTATTGTCATTATTTTTTATCACGTCCCTAATTTCAGGGCTCGTTGTTTTCAAAGATAGCGTAAAATTGTCATATAAAACAAGGCTAAATCCCTGTCTCCCATCTCTAGCACACCTCCCTGCTTCTTGCCAGTACGTAAGAATAGATTTTGGACAACCAATATGTACAACAAGGTCAATATCTCGTATGTCCATACCCATACCTAGGGCAACCGTAGCTATCACACATCTTATTGTACTGTTTGGACGAATGAACTCTGAAATGATCCGATCCTTGGAATCTTGAAAAGTACTTTTGTGGAACATTTCCACCAGGAGATTTGTTGACTCTTTTATATTATCTGCGTAAGCATGCAAATCAAGACTGTCTTTCAGAGTTAAAAATATTTCGGAAACCCTGTCAATAGATCTGCAATAAACTATTGTCTTTTTAGAGTTTACACCATTTGCTCTGATATGATCAATAAGCCATTTCAGACAAATTTCGTATTCTGTGCTTTCTTTCCTTTTTATCTGTATATATATGTTTGGCCTGTCAGGAGATTTGAAAATGATTTCAGTATCTTCGTCATTTAATTGTAAATGAGTCATTATATCGGATTTCACTTTTTCGGTAGATGTTGCAGTAAGGGCCATCACTGGTACCTGAAAAAAACTACGCAGTTCATGCAGATTTTGATAGTCTGGCCTGAAATCTTCTCCCCACTCAGAGATGCAATGTGCTTCATCCACAGCTATTAAAGCAAGTCTAGACTGCCATACTTTATTTAAGAATACCTTCCTCCAATATGACTTCAAAATTGATTCTGGTGACGAAAAAATGAATTGATATTCTGCCTTAGTTATATCTGAAAGAGAAAAAAATACCTTCCTCCAATATGACTTCAAAATTGATTCTGGTGACGAAAAAATGAATTGTTATTCTGCCTTAGTTATATCTGAAAGAGAAATACACGAAGTTATAATGGGTAATCGAGTATACCCTTCCACTAACGATTGTATGAACGTACCAATGCTGGCTATCCCTATAGTAATAAATGCTGCATAAATACGCATGGTGACTTCATGGGATAACAACACTGGCTCCACAACTTTCTGAGAGCCCGGGTCTAATATATGCGGAGCCCGGAGTCCTAGTGTTGGAGCCCGGAGCCTCAAGTCAAAAAATGTAGAGCCCGGTGCCCAAGTGTTTGAACCAGAGCCAACTGTTCAAACAAGGTTGGAGCCCGTAGCCCAGAGCCCATGTTATTAACCAAACTTCTAGATGATTCATCTCAATTAAACACAGATTTTGTCTCAAGTACATTAACTCTATATCACGCTGTATGTGGTGTTATTGGCGTTGCCTGTCGTTGCGAGTGTTTATTGTATTTTTTGAACAGTTTTCATTATAAAGTACTACCGTATATTTTGCGACATGTATCAATTATTTAGAAAGAAATAAACGATAATTACCAGAAACAATTTGACTATCCATATCGGTCAGTGCAGTTATCTTGGCACATCTGAAATTCCATTTCTCCAAACTTCTCATTTGGTCATCAATCAAAGATGATAAGGGCGAAATGATTATTGAAATCGAGTTCGTGAGTGTCTGAGCAAGTATTGGCAAGACCATGCAGAACGTCTTCCCAAAACCAGTTGGGAGTAAGCCAATGACATTTTTGCCGTTAAGCACCGCCAGTGCCACCTTGATTTGTTCATCCTTCAGTTCAAAGTCTATGTCATGATTTGCTTTCCTCTCGTGGAACAAGGTCTGCAATTTTTCAGCATCCATTTTTGTTTGGCGCGAAATAATAGAAAAATCGTTCTTTTACCATCATGACTATTATATATAATGTTAGAAAAACAGTTTTTATTGTCACTTTCGATTTCATGAAACAGATTTTAAATTATCTTAGAATTTCTTTACTTGAAATAAAATATATGAACTACAATTCTGTAGTGAAAAATGATTAAAAGAAAGATGGAAAAGTAATTGCTCTATATATAGATCTATTCTATGTACACGTGTAGTTCCAAAATGGCGACATGTGCCAATTGTGACAAAGAGTTTCAAAAGCGAAACGACAACAAGGGATTTTACCGGTTTTCCATCGAGAAAACACTAGACGCAGGAGAATTAGCCAGAGATGCCCTTTCCAAGCTGACAGGCGCAACATTTACTCCAACTCTTAGTAAAAGGAAAGGGAGGTTCTTGTGTCCTTCATGCTGGTGGACTTTGAACGAAACTGTGAGATACCGCAGTTCACTGAATGACTTTATGGGGAAAACGGACGACCAAACATATATAGGTGCAAAGCGCAAACAGTCCAGTAGTACTTCTGTATCTGCGAAGAAACCACGCTTTACTAGTACACCGTTGAAGGTAAGTTGAGGATTATAAATCAAATAATTATGCCCTCCCTTTTGAGGAGTTGACATATTGTTTTTGTCTTGGCCGTCTGTCGTCCGTCGGTCCGTCCGACACAAATTTTGTGGACGCCACTTCTCTTACATCTTAGATTGCAACCGAACTTCACAGGATCACAATGCCAAGTTCTGAATTTTTTTTGTTTTTTTTCCAAATTTTGCACAAAGTTATGGCTCTTTACGACTTTCAAATTCTGTGTATGTTGGGTTGGGATGGGGGGGGGGGCATTTGTTTTCGTAAAAAAAACACACTTCTATTTCCCATTGATATAAACAAAGACAGGACAATCTACTGTTGAACATTATGATCAACAGAGCTACTAGTGTCGTTTTGAACCTAATAAGTCTTTTTTTTTGCAGTTTCAACACTGACTTTTATAAAGGTTACTTGAAATTCGAACACACCTTTTCAAGATTAAACGCAACCAAAAAAGAGCTCCACACTGTACCATTATTGGAGAATGAAACATGATGAAATAAACCACGAGAAGCACTTAACTACTGGTTCATCAAAATTGTTTTCCATATAACGTATTTGTAATTGGGGTAATAACACGGGCTCTGAAAGCCCGGAGCCCACGTATCAGGAGCCCGGAACCAAGTGAGTGGAATCTGGGCTCTGTGAGTGGAGCCCGGAGTCCTAGTGTTGGAGCCGGGAAGCCCTAGATTTGGAGCCCGGAGCCCAACGTGTAAAAATAATGGAACCCGGAGCTTAGAGCCCATGTTATTCCCTAATTGTTACTTTTACCGCCATTTCTAATTGTGCCTGAATGCACAGAAATGCTAAATTGAATTGCTCAAACTAAATAAGTTTATTTTCTAAAATAGCTAATTTCACAAAAATATAGCATTGCAAATCATAATGCTTTAAATCACCCAAAATTCAAAAACTGTTTTCACATAGGGTCGTTATTCACATAAAATTAGAGACATAGACCCTGAATACACCAAATTTTCTGACCTCTCATTAATACTCTTTCTCGGTTATTCCTGAAAAAGATGCATATTCTATATTTCAGAAGAGAAGCACTGCCTCCAAATCCCTTTTCAAACCCAAAGCAACACCAACAAAAAAGTGGGATCGGATCATTTCTGCGGTAAGAGCTCGTCGTTATGGAACGGCAATCAAGGGACTTTTCGAAGCTACCAAGGGATCCAAGAAACATTTTATAAAATTTGTTGAAAAAACCGTGCGTCATGAGGTAAATCGGCTATTGAAGCCAAATACAAAATTGCCATTGTGTACTAAAGTAGACATTCCTTCAATAGAAGAGTTTTCTTGGGATCAGACACTTTTTTACACACAGCAAAATGCTCCGCTCTTCCATGGTGTTTTAAGAAGTGCTGTTACGACTAAAGCAAATGAAACGACACTTATTAAAGGAAAAACTGTCAATCTCAAACCTAAGCTTGGTACCGCAATGGCATGTCTGTTAAATGCAAAAGCCCCCAAGAAAGCAGCATTTATACCAACTCTATTGTCAATTCAGTTTTGGAGAGGCCACTTAAATCAACACTCAATACAGCAGCTATCAAAAATGGGAATTTGTGTTGGATATGCCACAACTCTATCAGCGGTGGACAAAATTAGGAAAGATTTTGATAACACTGCTAAAATATGCAAGTCTAACATTGAAACCCAGTTGATGGCCAATGCAGATATGTCAAATATGACTGTTATTTGGAATGAGAATCTTGAACTTTCTCAAGCTGTTGCAGCAACTGTTCCAAATATCGAAGATGAAATCAATGGGCCTTCAGACAACAAGGAAACCATATTATACGACCCGGAAGCTATGTCAGAGGGAACAAAGAGTAGTGAAGACGACAATGAAAATGAACCTGATAGCGAAGATGACAGTGATAATGGCGAGTCCGACAAAGAAAGTTCATCAAGCAATGAAAATCTAGAAGATGTAGAAGTAGTAGACAATATGTCAATTGATCATGAGGATGAACCTGTGCATTCAGGTTTTACATTATGCTGGGATAACGTAGGAAAAAAGGTGACTTCCCGGCATCCTGGTGTGACATCAACAAACAAGTATATAAATATGGCTTTTGGATATTTAGCAATCAACCGAGTCCCTTCAACAAATTTACACTGGCAGTTTGATCAGGATTTAAAAAAGGCCACTGACTTATCAATTGATTTATATATCCCAAACAAGAACGATTTTAAAGCCATCAAAGCAAGAATGGAGATCATTGTCGGAAGAATTATTTCTCGCCACCTACCGTTCTTTAAGGACAAATTCAATGACTGCAGTATACCACATATTGTCCACAATTTCTCAGCAGAGTCTAGCCATCGTAGTATTTTATGCAACTTGGGTGTGTTTGATGTAGACCCTTCATCTACTCAAGGAGCGATCTCGATATATGAAACTTTGCAGCAATATGTCCCGTCTATACATGCCAAGCCGTATACTACTGTAGTGTACGGAGATGGGCTGAGTTGTGAAAGAGGGAATGACGCCCATAAGGCCCGATCAAATGGACTAAATCCTTGGGAAAGGTTGGAAGGTTGCCAACCAGGAGCACAGGAGTTCCACAAGGAGATGCTCCTGCTTCAAGACTTTTACGATTTGTTTTTTAAAGGGTCTAGTTCTGTAGAAAAAGGTTCACTTTCTCATTTGAAAAACATCTTTAATTTTAGACAGGTAAAATCTGATATATCCGACAACTTTACCCATGCTTGGGAATGGATGTGCCTTATGACTGAAGGCTTTGTTTGTTTACTGGCAATGAATATGTTGGGTATGGAAGGAAAAGAAAACCGCCCTTCCAATACCGAAGACGAAATTGAGAATGCCTCGTTTGAGCAAAGAAATGCTTTTTTCAAGGATACATACGAATCTATTGTTCAAAAGTTTTTGTTTACGTTTAATTCCAATGCTTTAGTAGTAGACGATGGCACGATTTAGGCTTGGACGAGCCAATGATCGGGTGTTCAGCAGAAACAGAATGCACAGGAAATGAGTGGTATCATATGAAATGTGTGGGTTTTAATGAGGAAAACGCTCCAACAGGTGACTGGTATTGCCAGGAAGCATGCAAACCAAAAAAAGGAAAAAGGGAATAGGGAAAAAAGAAAACCAAAAAAGAAACTAAACCAATAAATGATATAAAGGTTAACTACTCAACAGCACTTTGTTGGTTCGGTTTGAACTTGCTATGTAGAAGGGATGCTGTCCGTGAGGCAGACGGAGAGGCTATGATGTCTCATTGGAGGCTAGATTTGGTTCACTTTTTCCGGACGAAACATCCTAAATACCTTATACTGGCACATCGGCTAATTGCTTCAATCAACGGATGGCCTCCTGAAAAGTTACGACATGACCCCACACACAAAAGGACTGTTAACTACGGGGAAGGCATTGGCCGAAACATGCCTATGGATTTCATGAATGAAATTCTTAATCGATTATTCAAAGATCTTCTCGATTCTGCCAAGGGCAGATATACGAACACGACTATACAAAGGTGTAGCAAGATTGTGGGTCCGTTAGGTGAGGCATTGGACGCAGTATTTGACACTTAGGTAGTTGAAAATGAACTTTACAGGCATCGCCGTCGTCATGAAAGCAGGGACAAGAACGTTGATGAATTGATTTCTCTCCTTCCCAAAGAAAACCTTTTTTCCTTCATTCCTGGTAGGAGACACAAGTCGTTCCCAGATTTTCAATTTAAAGAAAATCCACGTAATGCTGGTCAATTTGATGCAAAAATGACACAACTCGGCAAGAAACTAGACAAAATTAGGAGGATTGTATTGAACGAGGCGTAAGAGTTGTTATGAACATTGTAACCAACGTTCAGAAAAAAAACAACAAAACATATTCTAGTATTCAATGTTTGAAACGGTGGATGAGAATTGACTCGCTCGCCGTATGTAAATCTAAAAATTTCTGATCAATCAAAACTGTGGATGACAATTGACTCGCTCGCCGTATGTGAAAAAAAAAATTTACAATTTTAAAGCAAAAGAGAAGTTTAGAAATCAAACTGAATGAATACGGTGGATGAGAATTGACTGGCTCGCCATATGAGGAAAAAAGATAATATTAATGAAGAAAAGATAACAGGAAACACTTACAATGGCCGAACATAATATTAAGTAAAATACAATCTGAAGGCAATTTCAATGGACAATTATATAAAGCAAATTGACAAAGGCATTTTTATATAACCAGACGGTGGATATTATATTACGATGTGTAATGACAATTCGTTTTCTTCACCATTCCGATAAATGAACGATCCTCACATTATTCAAATTTCACGTCAGCTACAATGGCGACAGGGCTTTGTAAACAATTATGGATGATAATACCTTTAAAACCACTTCAGCACTTCATATTTATTACTTATTTACATTATGATATGAATGTTTCCTACAACTGAATGACTCCCAATCGTGATTTTGAATTTGCTCCGGCTTTTCAGGCGAACTGTATAAGACTTCGTGTTGCCGCATATAAAAAATAAAAATAAAAAGTAAACAACAGCATAATAAAAAGCAAATGTGGACGTTAACATGGCAACATACGAAGTCTTATATTGTAGGACTACTTCATCAACATGATCAATGATGCCCTCAAATTTACAATTGGCCCTATCATTTTTTTGTACTCTTGCTTAGATTGAATATTCCTTTTCACATGAGCTAAAAGTATGTTTTCACATAGCCCCTATGTGTTACTGTATCACAGTTATACAGTATTCATACTAACTTGTAACTTTGGGAGTGATTGTTTGACAGGATGAACCTACTGGATTTCTTGTACAGATGTTCAATTTAAAGAACAAGTGCTGCTTATAAAGGATGGAGAAATTGATGAATTATTACTAAAATTGTATCAAAATAGTTATTGTGTTTTTAGCTCACCTGGCTATGCCAGGGTGAGCTTTTGCGATCACTTGGCGTCCGGCGTCTGTCGTGCGTCGTCCGTCCGTCGTCTGTCGTAAACTTTTCAGTCAAAGAAACCACTGGTCCAATCGGAACCAAACTTGGTCACAATAGTCCGTACCTAATCAAAGATGGCCGCCAGCGGGGAACGTAGTTTTAACATTGGACCCTATAGGAAAGACATTAAAAGAGCTTCTTCTCAGAAACTACTAGTCCAATTATAACCAAACTTGGCCACAATGGTCCTTAGATGGTCCCTTCCAAAAAAGGTATCCGGCAGGCCCGTACCTCATCCAAGATGGCCGCCAGCGGGGAACATAGTTTTAACATTGGACCCTTTGGGAAAGACATTCAAAGATCTTCTTCTCAGAAATTACCTGTCCAATTATAAACAAACGTAGTCACAATGGTCCTTAGATGGTCCCTTCCAAAAAAGGTATCTGCCAGGTCCGTACCTCATCCAAGATGGCCGCCAGCGGGGATCATAGTTTTAACATTGGACCCTATGGAAAAGACATTCAAAGATCTTCTTCTCAGAAACTACCAGTCCAATTATAACCAAACTTAGTCACAATGGTCCTTAGATGGTCCCTTCTAAAAAAGGTATCATGCATGACCGTAACTAATCCAAGATGGCCGCCAGCGGCGAACATAGTTTTAACATTGGACCCTATGGGAAAGACATTCAAAGATCTTCTTCTCAGACACTACCAGTCCAATTATAACCAAACTTAGTCACAATGGTTCTTAGATGGTCCCTTCCAAAAAGGTATCCGGCAGGTCCGTACCTCATCCAAGATGGCCGCCATCGGGGAACATAGTTTTTACATTGGACCCTATCGAAAAGGCATTCAAAAATCTTCTTCTCAGAGACTACCAGTCCAATTATAACCAAACTTAGTCACAATGGTCCTTAGATGGTCCCTTCAAAAACAGGTATCTGGCAGGTCTGTATCTAATCCAAGATAGCCGCCAGCGGGGAACATAGTTTTAACATTGGACCCTATGGGAAAGACATTCAGAGATCTTCCTCTCAGTAACTCCACGTCCAATTATAGCCAAACATAGTCACAATGGTCCTTAGATGGTCCCTTCAAAAAAGGTATCTGCCAGGTCCGTACCTCATCCGAGATGGCCGCCAGCGGGGATCATAGTTTTAACATTGGACCCTATGGAAAAGAATTCAAAGATCTTCTTCTCAGAAACTACCACTCCAATTATAACCAAAGATAGTCACAATGGTCCTTAGATGGTCCCTTCAAAAAAAGGTATCCGGCATGTCCGTAACTAATCCAAGATGGCCGCCAGCGGGGAACATAGTTTTAACATTGGACCCTATATCTGGGAAAGACATTCAAAGATCTTCTTCTCAGAAACTACCAGTCCAATTATAACCAAACTTAGTCACAATGGTCCTTAGATGGTCCCTTCTGAAAAAGGTATCCGGCAGGTCCATACCTAAACCAAGATGGCCGCCAGCGGGGAACATAGTTTTGACACTGGACTCTATGGGAAAGGCATTTAAAAATCTTCTCAGAGACTACCAGTCCAATTATAACCAAACTTAGTCACAATGGTCCTTAGATGGTCCCTTCAAAAAAAGGTATCCGGCAGGTCTGTACCTAATCCAAGATGGCCGCCAGCGGGGAACATAGTTTTAACATTGGACCCTATGGGAAAGACATTCAAAGATCTTCTTTTTAGAAACTCCTCGTCCAATTATAACCAAACATGGTAACAATGGTCCTTAGATGGTCCCTTCCAAAAAAGGTATCCGGCAGGTCTGTACCTAATCCAAGATGGCCGCTAATGGAACATAGTTTTGACATTGGACCCTATGGAAAAGACATTCAAAGATCTTCTTCTCAGAAACTACTTGTCCAATTAAAACTAAACTAATCCACAATGGTCCTTAGATAGTCCCATCCAAAAAGGTATCCGGCAGGTCTGTACCTCATCCAAGATGGCCGCCAGTGGAACATAAGTTTTAACATTGGACCCTATGGAAAAGACATTCAAAGATCTTCTCAGAAACTACCAGTCCAATTATAACCAAACTTATTCACAATGGCCCTTACATGGTCCCTTCCTTAAAAGGTATCCGGCAGGTCCATACCTCATCCTAGATGGCCGCCAGCGGGAACATAGTTTTAACATTGGACCCTATGGAATATATATTCAAAGATCCTCTTCTCAGAAACTACTAGTCAAATTAGAACCAAACTACAATGTAAGCCACAATAGTCCCACAATGGTGCTTAGGTGGTCCCATCCAAAAAAATGTATCTGGCAGGTCTGTACCTCATCCAAAATGGCCACCATCTGGAACATAGTTTTTACATTGGCCTTATTGATTTTAAGGGGAACGTCTGCCCAAATTTTTGAATTTTTATTTGAATTGTGGTCTGAATGTTTTAATTTCAGCAATATGTATTACCTTGATTATAAGGGGAACCCCTGCCCAATTTTTTTTTGAATAGAATTCTGTTATGGGTTGTAATGGATGGTGGATCTTTGGGTTGCCATGGAAACCAAACAAGAATACTGTAATTTAAGAAAAAAAAAGTATTCTACTAAATTTTATGTTTTGTTTTTCCTATTGGAAATGCCTTTTATCTATGTCAGCCATGGTCCAGGTGAGCGATACAGGCTCTTGAGAGCCTCTTGTCTTTTTACTTTGTAGTCAATTAACTATATTTTTATAATAGAGGGAAATAGGTTTTTTGATATGAGGGGAAAATCATTTGCATTAAATTAAAAGACAAAAACCTAAATATTTTTTATCGTTAAAATATTTTTTATACGAGGAAAAAATGTCACATAAGGCGCAGGCACACAAACACTTATTTGATCAAGGGAAATCATTTTTAATGAATTAATCGGAAACAAAAATGTATATATTGAACTCGTTTCATTTGCCACATACACTTTGACTTTTGACAATTCTGTTCGGATTTTTTTTTTTTTGTTAATAGCCTCATTCAGTGGAATTTAGTTTGCAATATAGTACACGGGCATTGAATTCAATCATTGTTGGCATGTTTTTATCACGCCGGGTATTCCAATACCCAGAACCGGAGCGGGCACAAAAACATGGAGCTCATTCTTGTTTACAAGTAGTAAATTGGGTACAGATTTTTATTATTAAGTCAACAAAGCATATGAAATTGCTGTAAATAAATTGTCATATTTATTTTTCATATAATACGTTATCCACATGTAAAATGTTACTTCCCAAAAACCTTTAATAAACTGTGGGGAACGATTAAATCATCCAAGTTTGCTTTTTTTCATGGCTCTGTCTCCAATAAAAATGATGGTACGTTCATGTTTAAGACTATATTCAAAACATTATTGATTCCGTTTTTTCATTAATATCTACTGAACATTTTCTGAAAGCATCAGTTCCCGGAATTCACTCGTTATATTTTTATTCGACGATTTATCCAACCAAGGTGCATAATTATGGGCACAAAAACCCGCGGAGTATGATACAATTGAACACGGAGTAGACACATTCAAATGATAAAAGGAACGCGGAATTTATTCAAGTGAAAATAAAAGATGATGAAAGTCTTATGCAGTTTCGACTTGCTCTCTGCGTTGGCTATGACTTGAATGCAAATGTGTGCAACTAGTTAATCAACTGAAGATTAAATACGTTGATGGGTATTGCATCAATATTTATAAGATTAAATCTCAGAATTATAAAATTGTTTGTCAGGCCGTATCTTTTATAACTGATATTGCAAAATATTCTAGCTACTTAATTACCTAATCCGAACTGGAGGCATTACAGATTTTGTCCCTGAAATTTTTGTTTTTATTTTAATGCCATGGATTTCAACCAAAATGTAAAAATAGTGTCATATCAAGCAAGAGACAGTTTCATGCATAGTGAAACATTGCAAAAAATCACATATCGAAATTGCCATAGAGTACAGATAATTTGTCCAAAAACAAGGTACGGGTATACAAATGTACAAAGTATCAAGCAAAAACTGGAATGTGTATATTTCCAACTGGCGACCGTCTTGCTAGAAATCACCTTTTTACAGGGGATCAGCCAATGACTATCGTGGCCAAGTTTTACTAAATAAGCCCAGTTCGTGGCCAAGTTTTACTAAATAAGCCCAGTAGTCTCAAAGAAGATCTCTGAAAGTGTTCCAATAGGGTCAAACTATATTCCCCAATTTCGACATTCTTTTGAAGGGGCTCAGAATACAGAGCTTCATTATGCGTCCTAAGGTGGTGCATTGGGAATGTGCTGTCTATGCGGGACAGTACAGTCATAATACGGAAAGCCTGATCATGAACTGTGTGAAGAAACACCACGTTCCATGCAGACTAAATATGCCTTATATGTATATTCTAAGGAGAGCAGACTTGCTGAGAGTCGTAGTCTAAATTTCCTGCCCCTACCCATTTCTCCTCTTTTCCCTTTTACCCCGGTTGTCCCTTCTACCTTCATTTCTTTTTTCTTTTATTAAAAAATGTTTTTATTAATTAACTTGTTCTCTTCCTGACATGTCAACCTGTCTTCGTAAGTACATGATATCCCCTTTCTTATCGTGTCTACAAGATATTTGCATACTTGTACTCAATCTGCCTGTCGGTTAGTTTATTTGTTGATGATTTGTACCTTAGATTTTGGGTTACAATTGGCATTCTAAGATAGCCAAACGAACAGGTCTAGGGTAGGGGACGCAAAGTAAAAGTAAATTCCTTTATGAATGGATACGGGGTCGCTTTAGTAAGATACTGATCTGAAGCATTAGAACATATCCTGCGTGTTTAAAGATGTACAATGTATAAACATGTCAAACTTTATAACCTACATGCAAGTGCATGTGAACTATCAAGTGGCTGGGACTACCGATACAGGCTGTACTAACACCATCTGGGTGCGAACATAGCTAAGGAGTCGTTGGCATGGAATTGGTGTGTAATCATCACGACAAAACTCCTCATGTGGATAGGACCATTGGTACAGTCTGTCCTTCCTTAACGTAGTCACTCATGCATGACTCGGGGGTTGTGTCATTTGAGAAAGTGTTTGCGTTAAATTGTACCGATACTAATGCGAACCAAATACTAGAACTATTGAACTACAACTAACATGAGCATTAAAGTTCGAATTATTAACGCAGTTTTCATTGCCGGAACGGGATCAGCAAGTCTCACTTCTGAGACTTTTCGTCACGGGTGAGACAAAAGGGTAATGAATTTGTGAGTTTAAACTATAACCTCATGTTTTTACTTGGGCTATAATGAGACTATCAAATAATAAGTCTCGGTTGATATTTACATCGTGCTTATTTAAGCGAATTACCATCTTTCGTAAGTAGTATATAATATACCTTTTCTGAGCATGTGATTTCACCTATTTAGCATATTTGTCGATTTCTATACTTGATTTGGTTATTAAGGGGTACATCAATATATGTTTTCTCTCAGTTCACTGTGTTACCAACTGCAATAACAGTATAATAACTAACAAAATACCGAAGATACTGTGAATTTAGTTTATATGTATATGCGCATTTCGACAACTTATGTCTCTTTAGTGTAGATCAAATGTAAACATTTGAAAGCTAATAGAGAAGAAATTATCAATATAATCTAAATAGGAAAGCAATAATCAGCTAAGGACAGAGCTATACAAGAGGGAGGTAGTCTTTAGGTTTAACAGAATTTTCTTAAATTTAGATATTGCAAGTTTTCAAATAAAATCAGTTTTTCTGGCCAGCACTGAAGTACTGGCTACTGGATTGGTGAATACCCTCGGGGACTAACATCGCCAAAGTGGTTATAAATAACAAAATACCGGAGATACTATGAATTTGGGCTCTGCATATGCACATTTCGACAGCTTATGTCTCTTCAGTGCAGATCAAATCAAAACATTTGGAAATTCATGAACTGAAATATGTGTAAAAGCTGATAGAGAACAAATTACCTTTGGATCTAGATAGGAAAGCCAAAATCAGCGAAGGACAGAGCTATGCAAGAAGGAGATAGTCCTTAGGTATTAACAAATTTTCCTGAATTTAGATATTGCAAGTTTTCAAAAAAAAAAAAAATCGGTTTTCGGGCCAGCACCGAAGTACTGGCTACTGGGTTGGTGAATACTAATAATAATATATCTAATCAATGCACTGCTGATTTAGTCGTAGTATTTTTTTTTTGGCTTTCTTTGCATACCCAATCCCTATAGGGACTCGTAAATATAGTATTTCAAGATATCTTTAATTAATCTCATGTAGTGACTCTGACTTTTTACTGTGCTTTCTTCTCTCTAATAGATTTTGTTCCTTGTGCCCGGTATCCGTGCCGTGTGTGCCATTATCAATTAAAGCTCCTCGGTTTTTTGTGCAAATTATTACGCACCCCTATGAGATAAATCGCGAAATAAAGATATAACGAATGAATTCGTTATTTTATACTTTCAGAAAATGTCCAGTAGATATTGATAAAAAGGCAGAATCATTAATGCTTTGGATATGGTCTAAAACATGAAGGTCCTATCATTTTTATTGGACACTTCGCCGTGAAAATATCAAACATGGATAATCTAATCTTTCTTCACATTTTATTAAAGGATCTTCGAAAGTGAAATTTTATCTGTGGATAACTAAATATATGTAAAATAAGTATGCCCATTTATTTACACCAATTTCATACGCTTTGTTGACTTATTAATAAAAATATTAAATATTATATGTACCCAGCATACCGCATGTAAACAAAAAAAGCTCCGTGTTTTTGTGCCCGCTCCGGTTCTGTGTATCGGAGTACCCGGCATGTTTTATGTGAAGAAAGAATTGGAAACCTATACAAATACTGCTCACAAAGTTTCTCTGACAAAAAAATGTAATCTCAATTACGTACGAATTCTTAAATTGAAAATTCATCAATTTATTGAAGGAAAAATGTCAAACTGGTTACTTTCCCCTATTAAAAAAATAAAAAAAATGAACCCTCGACTTCATCTCAAATTTTGGGTGTTGTCCGGACTTTAGAGGGTAAGGGGTTATACCTTCTATAAATCTTTTTACCATGTAGCCAGTTTAAAATCGAGAGCAATTTCCATCTATTACAACAATATAAGCTACATGTATTTATTATTGATAACATTGACATCAATATATAAAATCACTTTGTGGACATAATGAAATATATGGGCACCTCTATAAAGGTGTATTATATCGACATTCCAAAGAATAGTATGACTTTAATGATTATCAAGTAACATACAGTTTTTACTCTAGAAAATATTTGATGAACTATGAAGTAAACAATGTTTCTTAAAAGGACAGACCACGTTCGCGCTTTATAATATGTTTACCAGACAGTACTGAAAAGTATTATTTGCATCACAAATTCCAAGCCATCTAAAGATGAACAATTTGATATATTTCCTACATTCATGTAGAATATAATGTAGACGAAAAAAGCCAAAAAAATCCATGTCGCACATGTAGAAAAAATGAAAGGATATGGAGTGAATGTACATGTAACAAAAACTACTCGATATATAGAAACTCCAATTTATCAAGGACAGGGCTTTTTTCTGTCTACATCTTGATGTCGCCCGAGGGTCTTCAACCAGAGATGAACAATATTCACCCCTCGAGCGAGATCAAGAAGGCCCCTAGTGTGCACTTAAGCGGTATTCTTGACAAAAATTTTGAGCAACATCGATCGCAGCTAAAATATATCATTGAAGCAACACAAGTCGGGAGCAGTCAATGAGAAAAAAGGGGGGGAACCGGGCAATGTCTGTCTACAAATATTTGTCATTAAGTAGCCCGACAAAAACAACATCGATAGACAACACGGGCACATCGAAATAGATGTAGGCAAACATTGCAGTGTAACTTAGATTGTAAGGGAAAAATAGTCGTGTGTACAGTTTATAACATTTTAGTAAAAACGATGAAAATATTGAACAGCCAAATTGTAAAAATAAATGAATTTGTAAACGTATGAGAAATTCTCACTCGAACAAACACGCCATAACTGTAATATCATAGAGCAAAAATCTCAAGCACGGGGAGACTTTCTACGGACTCCACGCAGCACGAGAGACAAACTCTGCAGCAAAGTTTTTTTTTTATTATTTTTTTCTTCTTTTTTGTTTGTCTTTTTTCGTTTTTATTTTATTTATTTTTTTTCATTCATTTTATTTTTCGTTTTTTTAATTATTTTTTTAATTTATCTATTGTTTGTTATTGTTTTGTCTCTTATTTTGTTTGGTTGGGGGTATTTATTTTTTTGAGTTGTTGGTTTTTGTTGTTTTTTTTTTTCTCTTTTTTTTGTCTTGTCAGGGCAACTGCTGTTCAAATGGGGTAAGTGTCAGCATATCCAAACTCACGTATCAATTAGATTTTGAATATTGGCCGCAGAAATAATGTGATTCATTTTCTGAAATATTTAAGACTTAAGAAAGTAAACATATAATATCAAAATTATATCAATTTGTCCAGCGACAAAAATATTTTTAAACACTTAAAAATTGATGTACAATATAAAAATAAATTTCCTTTGCATCTCAAAAAAATGCTTTTTGGGCTTTGTGTCGATAACATTCCTTTTCGTGAGAATTGAAAAAGCGTTCCTTATTTTAATTCTGAAATTCTTAAAGACTTGTTTTCCTTCATAATTCTATGTTACAATGTTTTGAATACCTTTCAGTTTAAACCGCATTTGCAAAATGTGTAAATAGTTTGGGCAAATTTCAAAGGAGTTTAAAGATCCTTCAGTTAGAAACTCCCAACTCATTAGCTACTGAAGGGTTTGTGGTCGATTCATTGAATTCCTTTTGGAGTTATGTTGCTTAAAAAGGCTACTGAAACAAGCAAATGATGCCAATAGCTAGAAGTCATCAAAGTATTTATTTTAACGTTAGACATAACAATATTTTGGACCGCTATGGATTATTTATTTCCAAGATGATAACATATCTTTAGATACATGTAACAATGAAAGGATATTGTGTAAATGCACATGAACCATAGTCTCCACAAATACATGGCAGTAGCTATCATTGGAACAACTTTTATTACATGAAGTGGCTGTAGAAGTTATTAAACCATCTGAGACATGTCGCATGACTGACGTGAGAGGCAAACCTACAGAATAATCTATTTACAAAAAATGCAAGCCCTCCAATCAAATGGTCGTCCCCTAGCATATGTATTAGAATATTAATCAGGACATGCACACGTTAATCACCCACTTCGATTATTTTCATGTAATTTCGGAAATACCTATGTTATTTAATCACTTTCAATAAATAGTATTCTCCGTTCGCAATGATCGAATCAGTTTTCTAATTTCCCAAAAGTATACAAAATGTGTATAGCTCGATCGATTCTAGCCCTTTTACACCTTAAGTTATTGGAATGGACATGTTAGACACGTCGGGTTTTTTTTTAAAGAACGGGAGATTATTACCATACCGGTGGTTTTAATTTGGTCAATCTTAATTGGTTCTGCATCTGTATATGTGTCCCTATTTTTCTTTTCTGTACTGTACTAATATGATGTCTTTGTTTCATTATGTTTCCGTTATTTTCACTATCTAGTCTTTGGATTATTCAGTTTTGGACTGGTGGTTCATTGTCACTTATTCATTGTATGGATGTTACTTGCTGGATGATATATATATATATATATATATATATAGTTTTGATGGAAAAGTACATTTTTGTAATGTATAGTGATATAAATATAAAACAATGTTCAAATATTCGTATTTAGTTTGAGTTGTTCCATGAATATTTTTTTCACGAGTTCTTTATTAATAGTAAGATTTTTTGCCACATGCATTTTTGATTAATTTTGCGTTCGTGTTATAGTCTTTATTTAATAAATACATAATTTATAGCCAACCGACTGATGAATATCAATATAATGACAAATTATTTAGGTGTGTTAAGGTTTTTTTTTACCGATTTCTTTTTCATATTACACATTCTCTCTAGTTGTAACCTGTGTACACATTCACGTACATTGTGTAAACGTATAAGTCAACAAAACCACACAAGGACTAGGTACAGCTATTTGATAAAAGTTAATATTTGATGCTATACGTGCAGTTCCCATGAGATGCAAGCCTTTTAAAATGAAAATTGACCTCTCTAAAGGAATGTCTATATATATATGTCCATTTTTGAACACATATTAGGTCAAACAGATCTTGAAACATGTTTAAAGCTAAATCCACTGCAATCGAGCACATATTATACATTAACAATAAAACAAGTAAAGATACAGCTTTGAACCCCGGTTATAAACCAATAATCATATAACAGAAAATAGTTGTCAAGATCCAATTACAAAAACGGGAAAACAGCAAACACCTACAATGGCCAGGAACTACAATCACATGCCACAATTTACAAGCAAACTGCACCAGAAAAACAATAATGAAAACAAGAGACAAACATAAATAACGATAGGAACTCGGGATAGCCGGACTTGGTACCGGCACCAGCAAAAGCCAGTGGTAGGGTTAAACCGGTTTATGGGTACCCAAACCTCCCCTTTCTCTATCCCGTTTCCCTATAGTATCATAAACACGCGAATAAACCCAATACCCAATGTCCATATGACAAAAAGACAAATCTGGTGGAAAATACAAAAAAATACCGAAGTTGCATCGAAAACATTCAATTTCGTTATGCTGAACACGTGTTTCAAGGAGTATCCTCTCATCAGCAGCATTAAAATAAAAAAATATGGAAAGCCATAATCAAAAAAGTGTTACAAAAGAAGTACATTGTACCCATTACCAAATAAATCGAAATAGGAAGCCAAATCCAGTACCAAGGACATCAACCGAGTGCCATACACGGAATGAAGCCTCGGTATTTTTAAGGGGTTAGAATGTTGATAAAAACAGTAAATTTTTATAACAAACAAGGTAAAATTTTTATGTCAGACAAGTCTGACTATTGAGCTGGTGAATACCCTCGGGGACATCTTGTCCAATAAGCAGTGGCATCGGCCAAATGGTTCAAAATACAAAAAAATACAGAAGTTGAATCAAGGATAGTCAATTTCGTTATCCTGTTTCAAGGAGCAGCATTAAAACAAATAATATGGAAAGCCATAATTCAAAAAATGTAAGAAAAGAAGTACCCATTACCAAATAAATCGAAATAGGAAGTCAAATCACACAATAATATGTCGACCGTAATGGTCCTGACTTGATACAGGCATTACAAAAGAAATGATTGGTTAAACCGGTTTTATGGCATGCCAAACCTCCTCTTCCATTGCAGTATTGTCCGGTAGCAACTCAACAGCAATTGCTATTGAAAGGTCGAAGATACAATGTAGTTGAAAGAATAATCATCCCAGTACTAAGAAGAAAAATAGAATCTTTAATTTAGAGTTCGGACCAGATTCCAATATTTCCAAAAGGGATTGATAACTTTTAAAGAACTTTTTAAAAATCGTATGAGACAGTATTTTTGAAGCCTTGATTAATAATGCGGTCTCGGAAATAACTATGACTAATGAGAAAGTCTATAATTTGTGCTAGCTCTCGCAGAACTAATCAGCTGTAAAACATACAGAAGCTGGAATAATACTGTTAATGTACGCGAAATTGATATTTTTGAAATTAAGATCGTCACTTTGTCGTAAATTTTAGTACCCAGATGACAATTTTCGTCAAATTCGAGATGTAAGTCCATAAAAGATGTAGATCTCGTGGTTTCTGTCGTTTCCTTTATCTTTAGTCCTGGTGTATATATTAATTCTCAAATGGTTGAGATCTGAAACAACGGCAGTAGAATACCGAAGGAACAAAGGAAGCGAAGACTACGATAATCGAAATCCAAAGACATGGCAAAAACGGCAACAGAGAAAAACAAAGACAAAACAAGGACGTGAGGCAGCTGCACGGAAATAAAAAGACGACATTAAAAACTAAGGCACTCATATATAGTGTGAACTCCCATGAAAACCGGGAGTGACATCAGATGCTCCTGATAGAATATTTAACCAATGCTTCCTTGTTGAACAAGTTGTAACCAACCATTCAAACATCATTTCTTGCCAGTTAGTTTCAATTTCCCTTAACCCTTTTAGAACAAATGGATATAATTTTAAATGTTTGACATGAACGGTCATGTTTATTTTCTTATCGGAATGGAATGGGACTATTTTCAAAATTGCATCAAAGTTTGTTTCAATTGGCTCCATTAGATTCATTGAAGATAAAGTAGTCATAATATTTTTGCCACGAGGTAAAACATCTATGTTCCTCGCTGGCAGCCTTGGTCCGATATCGGAATGAAAAAAGGTGGAAATAGTGTCTACATAGCGCGCACTNCCCCCCCCACTACCACACAAAAGGTTGGTCATTGGAAACCCCCATAATTTGTCTAATAAAATTTAAAAAAAAACAACAACAAGAGGTGCACTATGGCGACACTTGATAAAATTCTCTGAAAGATTGATAAAATTCCAGTCGTTGGTTTTGACGCAGTAATGATGGCATAGCATGACCCCTCCCCTAAAAAATGACAATTCATGGCTATATGAACCCCGAAAATGTGTCAGATTTAAATCTAAAAAGGAGTTGCATTATGACACCATGTAATGAAGATTCTCTTTAAGTTTCACTAAAATCCATTTCTTGCTTGTTTGTAGTTGCGGATCGCATACCAGTACCCGTTTCGGATCGCATACCAGTACCCCCTTATGATAATGCATGGTTTATTTACACCTATGGCAAACTGAAAGAAATGGTCAAATCAAATACTGAAATAAAAGGTATACTATGACATTATGTGATAAAAAGTTTCATCACATGCCATTCATTGGTTAAGGAGGAGTTGCGGATCGTATTCCAGTACCCCCCACACGCACAGCCATTCATTGGTTAAGGAGGAGTTGCGGATCGTATTCCAGTACCCCCCNCACACACACAATGACAATGCATGGCTGGATTCATGTATGGCTAAGGGAAATCCCGAAAAAATGATCAGATCAATATCGAAAATAAGAGGTGAACTATGAAATTATCTGATAAAAATTCTCTGAAAGTTTCATCAAATTCCATTCATTAGTTTAGGAGGAATTGGGGATCTTATACCAGCACTCCCCAACATAATGAAAACGCATGACAAAGTCCATATATGGCTATGGGAAAACATCAAAATTGGTCAGATCAATATTCAATATAGAAGGTGCAATACGGGTTAGTGTGGTTAACATTCTCTGCAGGTTTCTTTAAATTCCAATTATTAGTTTAGCAGTAGTTAAGGATTGCATGTTAGTGCCTTCCCTGATGATTACAAAAACAGGATAACAGCAAACACCTACAATGGCCAGGAACTACAATCACATGCCACAATTTACAAGCAAACTGCACCTGAAAAACACTATGAAAACAACAGACAAACAAAAATTATGATAGAAACTCGGGATAGCCGGACTTGGTACCGGCACTAGCAAAAGCCAGTGGTAGGGTTAAACCGGTTTATGGGTACCCAAACCTCCCCTTTCTTTATCCCGTCTCCCTATAATATCATAAACATGAATTATTATGTCCATGTATAAAAGTCGGACGTACGGACAGACAGACACAACGAACACTATATACAACTTTTTACGCTTACTCGAAAATGGGGGTGAAGAAAGACCTTCCATACATGAGTTAAGCACAGCTAAATTAATTTTCTTGTGGTTTCGGGGCTTAAGATTAAATGTATGTACCAATATGATCCCGTGTTAGATAATGTTTTGCGCTTGCAGTCATATTTGCTGCCCGATAAAGTTTATCATCCGATAAAAAACAATTTTGGTTATGGACCTACCATACATTATTTCTGTAAAGGTTGGTTAGTTAAAGAGGAAATAATGAAATATATTTTTCTCAGGGGGACTTATGCTCATCTATATTCCTCGTTTGCAGCCTTGTTTGAAGACAAAACGAATAAAATATTTTGTGGAAGAACTTTCACCGCCATTCCAGTACATTTTCGATCCTTCAGTAGTATCAGAAGAATGGGTCAAAATATGTTTTTGAGTCCAGTTTTAACATGACCTGCGTTCGCATCCACTTGGGATCCATTTTGTTGACAGATCAGAGCAACATGAGCACTCTTAGTGTTGCAGTTTGATTCAGGTTGCTTCAGGGGTTTCTGAGGAGATAATACAGATACAAGATTTCCATAGGGTCAGGTGCACGAATACCGAGACAAAAAATTAGAAAGGGTAAATAATAAAAATAAAAAATCATTAAAAACACAGAAAACGGTATTTCATATAAAACATAACCTTATATAGACAAAATAAATAAAAAGAAAGACACAACAACGCCACAAAAGTATAGGCCTATCAGTGTGAATCCCTCCGAAAACTGGAAGTATCATTTTGTAAACAGTGTTCCATACTTAAGGCGAAGTGTACGTAATTCAACGCCTCTAGTGGATTGCGGGAGTAATGACGTGCCTTGTTAGTAACGTCATGATTGAAAAATGGACGGCGTCGAAATGTTATCGAGATCAATGTTATCGTGATGGGTCTGTTGACTTGAAATTTTCAATAGAAATGTATAAATGGTCAGTCCAGATATTTTAGAAATTGTCCAGACAGTACAATAAGACCAGTGAAAGATTTTGGAACTGTTAGTGCTGTTATATACTTTGAAATGTCAGGTTCATTACGGTGTTCATTTATTCATACAGTAACAGATAGACACGAGGGAGAATAACTGATATCTTTAAAATAGTGCATAATTTTCAATAACCAGTTGTAATAAAAGTCCTTTGCTAATTTTAACCGACTTTGAATCCTTCTCATTTAAGATTTAAAAAGGTTTGAGTGAATAAAAAAAAACGCAAAAAATGTAATCAAGAGAAATAAAAGAAAAAATGAATGTATCAATAAATATCGTAATTACAGTAAATTTAGCACCAAAGTTACTATAATTTTAATGCCGAAGTTATTGTAAATACAGTTCGGAAATTTCTGTAAATACTGTCAATTCATGTCGGATATTACTGTTTAAATTTAGTACTTAAACCGTCCTGTAATTTTAGTACCATGTATAGGTTTTGTAAATTTTGTAGCTAAGTTTCTGTAAATTCGACATGTTTACCGATGTTACGTTGAATTTAATACCAAAAGACAAAAGTTACTGTAAGTTCAGTATCGAAGTTATTGTACATTTCGTACAGAAGTTAAAGTCCCACTGAAGTTGCTATAATGTTAGTATTGTATATAACTATAGTACGTTTTCACCCCGATTTCCCGTCATTAAAATGAGCAAATCCCGAAATCCCGGAATTTTGCCCCGGAACTGAGATCGTATTTAAAAAAACAAATTTTTGCCAGTCCCGTTAATAAAATTACCATAAAATTACGATTTCACGGGTCTAAAAATGACTCTTTTTTTGTCCCGATGACAATTTCATCGCGAATTCCCGGCCTCTAAAGAAGGCCATCCGATTTCCAGAAGTTACAAATGATTAATCCCAGTATCCCAAAAATTGTCTTGCCATCCCCTTTTGTACCGAATTACTGTAATCTAGTAACGAAGTTACAAATACAGTTCGGAAATTACTGTTAATTTAGTTCGGAAATTTGTGTAAATTAAATTAGTAATTCAGTTCGGAAATTAACATAATGTTCTTCGGAAATTACTGTCAATTTAATTATTACCTTTATAGTTCATCTTAATTTTGTGCCAAAGCTTTTTTAACTTCAGTATTTACTATTACAATTGTGTTTAATTTAGTACCGAAGTCACCGTAAATTTGAGGTGGTGGACAGGTGGGTGTCTTTCTCCTTACTCCCGTCCCATTCGGTCTCCTTTATCTCGCCCCTATCTCCTTTCTTATGGTCTCTCTTTACTATGTCCACCCCTTCAAATTGGTTCCAAAGGTATTTTGAATTTAGTATCGAAGGGCGGGCGGGTCTCATCCTGGAATCCCGGCTTTATTTTTTTCTAACGAATTCCCGAACTACAAAGAAACTTAGAGACTGATGAAATCCCGATTCACGGTAAATTTATTTCCCGAAATCATGGGCTTAAATCATAAAAATCCCGAAATCCCGGGCTTTAAAGCATATAATCCCGACATCCCGAAAAAGGGCCGACCCCCTCTAGCATCGAAGTGGTACCTGATATACATGTACAGTTACTTATTTTTTGCGCTGGCTTTTTTTCTCTTTGCTTTGGGGTGGTTAGTTTGTAATTATGTATNNNNTTTGGGCTTATTTTGAAAATGGTCCAACATAGTCTCGTCCTCGATAAAGTTCATCGCTGAATGGCTATACTTCTTAGTATCGTCTTCCGGCAGAGAGGCTGTTTGTCATTATTCTAATTTTATATAAATTGATGCAATGTACGTTTTACTTCTATTTTTAAAAATCTAAAGTTTGATACAATAGCAAAGCGCAAAAAGATAATAAATTCGAACGATTTTGAAATATCATATATACAATTGATAAGTTCTGTAAGTAATAATCGAACTAAAATATTTTGTACTACAACAGTTAATTGCGACAATCTCATCGGAAGATCTGTAAAGTCTTATTTGTATTCGGTTTTCTGATGAATGTTGTTGTTTATAAAACGACAACAGTCTACTGAAGTTAACAAACGCAAAAAAAAAGATAATCGTTAGTGCTATGCATTACAGTAAAAAAGCAACGTCTTCAGTAACGTCGCCGGAAAAACGCATTTTTTTACATCAAAATCTATCATTCAAAGCGATATATCTTGAAAACGAGCACGGTTGCTAAGGACTTTCTTTACATCAATGCATTCAAAATTAATTTTTCAATAAAATATCAAATTTTCAAAAAAATTGTTGGATAAATAAATTTGCAAGCACGATTTAAGTAAATGTACAATCCGATATTTACGATTTTTCCCTATATATCCTTTGTAATTTTAGTGTTTCGTGCAGTAAACTTCAAATAGTCATATCTCGAAAATTAAAACGGTGACCCCCCAATTTTTTTCGATTTTCTGTTATATATTTCCATGCACTATTTGTATACGAAATTAAACAAAAATCGTTGGAGTAGTTAATTACGTACACTTCGCCTTAAAGGCGTCTTTTTTACGGTTTACAACAATTTAGCAATTAACATAAGAGACCTAAGACACGTATTCAGTACACTTTTGTTTCATTTGCTTTCAAGAAAGGTTGACAGACAACGGATGTATGGCACAAGCCCATAATGACCTTTTTGTTCAGGCCAAGGTGAGCTTAAAGTGGTATTTTTTTCCTTTTTTGTGGCGTCATTTAAAATTTTTCATGCAAAGTAGCCATGTTGCTTTGATTTGAACTTAAAATTTTCTATTAACCTCTATGTATAACCCACTGATGTACAATAACTTGCATTATACACATAATTGAAACATCGTGAAACATGATACCAGGTCAATTTAACCCTTCATTTTAAGAACTTTAATGATGTTTCTTTATTACTCCTGTAAATGGTCATTTAACGATATAACATACCAAAATTAAAACATTAACGATGGAAAAAGTCGTGTTCAATAGTCTGAAACATGCTTTATTGTCTGAATAATTGTCTATACAGTTTTATTTCTTCTTCAGTAAGTTTGGGGCGAACAACTATAATTATACTCTTGTGCTTAATGTCTGAGAATGGATTCACTGCTTTTACAATGTATATTATTCCATTAAAGAGATTCGTTTTCCAAATTTTGTGATGACTTTATAGAAGTTAATTATACTTAAGGTGGTTATTTGTGCGGACAATCTTTTTTTTTACTTTATGTGTACAAGTTGTTCGAAGGCTTTGTGCAGTTAAGATGTATACAAATATGTCACTGAAGCTGCTTTGTGATTCTGTTCTAAGAAGAACAAATGTGTTGGGTTGCTTCAACTGGTTCCCTTTACAATACGGTTTCTAGCAAAAGATACTTTTATAACTCCCTTTTACATATTTTGTATCCAGTTGTATTGTAACAATAATTTCGGTGTATTTAGAGAGACTAATTATTTGTTTTCTTCGCCCTTTGTGTGCAAATGCAACATATTACTAAAAACCTTAGTATCTCCCGCTTTTTGTATCATTGAGAGAGGCCCAAACAAGTGAGGAGGGTATACCACTTTTGCCAAGAAAGAAGACATGGTTTATACTGACCTGCCTCTCTGATGGGTAATGCATACATGTATGCAAAGAATTATAAAAGGAAAGTAAACTGATATCAATGATCATTACCATAGATGCTTTTCTCTCTCTTTGTTTGTAGAGAACACCTGTATTTATCTCTAGTGTGCCTAAAATCTTGAAATAAGTCAGATTTTAGTTCTTTTTAAACGGTCATTTGTATATTTTATACACACCTACTATGTTATTTCCACAAAATGAAGAATACAAAATTGTTTTGCTGACAAAACAGTGGCACGGAATTTTAAATTCAACTCACCAGAAAAGCAAGATGTAAGAACTTGTCCTTATTCCGAAAAAAAAACAATAGTATAGTCTGGGCTGGTAATAGTACCAATTGTCCTGTATCCGTTCTACGATCTCAATCAACCTTGTCAGTAAAAAATATGAGTATATCATTGTCATTCCATTGCGTAAGAGCTTGGGTGTGTATTCAAAAGAAAAAAAAAGATTTTTTTAACTTTGAAAACTTATATCTCTTATGCGATGGCAGTGAGATATACTCTCCTTATTTTTTACATTGAATCTTTGATATTGTAATACTAAGTAGGTTTCTTTGCCCAACTACGAGAGATGGTGAGTTCGATCATAAATCGAACTTGTTATTGCCATGAAAAAGCGGTTGAATTATTTACCTGGGATTCTTGTCAAAGAGAAAGATACATATTTTGATCATGTTTAGAAATGATGTTCATAGGAAAATATTTCAATTCTAAATGTGAAAAATGGATAACAGGAAACACCTACAATGGTTGAAAATTATAATTACATGCCACAATCTGCTAAGGAACTACACAGGAAAAACACGAATAAGACAAAAGACAAACGTTAACAACGATGGAAACTCGGGACGGCTGAACTTGGTACCGGCACAGCAAAAGCCAGCGGTAGGGTTAAACCGGGTTATGGGTATACCCAAACCTATCTTTTATCTGTCCCGATTCCGTATAGTTGAATAAACACACGAATAAAACCCAAACAGGTAGACTACTAACTCCATGACCACAATCTTGAAAGAAGAGAAAATGACAATACGTAATTTTGAAAGAATTTTGTAAGTATCAAAATAGTTTTTTTTTTTTTGTTTTCTGAATAAGCTATTTTAATAGTGAAGATGGCACTATCATACCTGCTTTAAAATAAACGCCTTTCATTGTATAAAAACGTATAGTCTGCCCCGACATTACATGTATGTTCAACCGTATGCACAGATTACGTCGCCTGTATTTTTTTACAATGGTGTCTGCCTGTCTATTATAGCATGTTGCATAATTGCAGTTCTTGTTCATCTCGAACACATGCATTGTTCGAAAACTCTTTGAAATGTTCAATGCTGTTGACTTCTTATTTATCAAATTGAATTGCTCGAAAAAAAAATTCCTCCGTTAAACATTATAAACAAGTATTGAAATCCATATGCATCTGATGGAAAACTGTTTAATGAGAGAACATATAGGTCCGAGTTAAGTGAACAAAGATATTAGCTCATTATTGCCCAATAAAGATATTAGCCACCTAACCAACACATTGCTTAAAAGAGTGCCGAAGATATAAGCTCCCCTTCCAACACACATCTTAACAGAGATCTTAGCTCCCCTACCAACACGCTGCTTAACAGAGATCTTAGCTCTCCTACCACCAGACTGCTTAACAGAGATATTAGCTATCATACCAACATTGCTTAACAAAGATGTTACACTGTAAAAATTGTGTTTAGGCTCTGAACACCATGTGAAACATGTTTACCCTAAACATGTTTAGGAAAATGTTTAAATTCTATACACATGATTTCTAAACATGTTAATTTCCTAATGACGTTTAGACTGAGAACATGTAACACTTTACATGTGTAGAGTTAGAACATGTTTAGAGTTACAACGCATAAAACTTTCCCGCCAATGGTATCATTTTACACAAAGAAAATAGCGTGGTCAGCCATTTTCTTTGAAAAATAATGTAAACAAGAAGGGGAACTAAAGTTTATTTTGCAGATATCAGAATGGAATACGGAAAAGGCGAAATACTTAGTTAAGGTAAGTGGCAGCTAGAAAATTAGTATTTTTGTTTTTTTTAATGATTTTTTACATATATACGCTGATCAAATTATATTTTTTTTTTAAAAGGGGAGACCAATATACACTTTGGATCATTCTCGGTTTAATGCTCTTTAAATCTACCGATGTTCTATATCATATGTGACGTGAATGTATCTGTAAACAGTTAATTCAAATTGTATTTTCATGTAAATTTTATTCATGAATTTTAATTTTAGATGTACATGTATATGCAATAAAATTTAAAACCATTATAAGGTTTCATGGTGACCACTGTTCTTACACTTTTGTTTTGAATTACTCTTTTTTGCTTTCAGGTCTTAGACTGTCTGTTTCCAAGTAGAAGCTGTAGTAGAGACAACTTTGTGCGAGATCCAATCTTATCAAAAACTACGATGGAGCAAATATTGGCATTATTCTAGAATCTGTTTTAAACGTTTTGCTTCATCAACATTTTTTTCATCCGAGTCGTTATCACTTTAGGGAAGTTATAAAGGATTCTGACCATTCCCAATTTATATGCAGCTTCCGAAATGACAGTATGACTGGCATCAAAGATTGTATTTTACGTTTGTTTGATATTCCGTGAGCTAGCATGTTGGTCTCTCGTGGGCTATACTGTTGGACATGCCTTGAGCTATATTAATGAACATTCCGTGACATTATTTTGTTTGATATAAATATAAGTAATATTTGTTAATAAATATAAATGATTTGCATTCTATTTTCTGTTATATTTCATTATGCTTCCAAACTATAATTATCTACTAATAATAAAAAAACATGGACCACGCCAATGATTATAAAAATCTAGTGCTGTATTAAATATTGTTCGAGGATATGAGATGTTATGAAGAAATAAGGTTTATATTGTTGGTTTCATCTTGAAGTAATATGTTTCATTTAATCAAATTAAATTCTTGGCTTTTAAGATGAGATGCTGAGGCTTGTTTTCTTTTTTCATTTTTTTTTCATTTTTTGCAGTCAGTTTTCAGCAAGTTTAAACATTTCTGTATAGAGAAGTCTTATGAGCTTTAATCAGCACCAATGTCTAAATATTAAAGACTAACATATAAAATCCAGGATGCACCAACAAACTCTCCAAAAGTTATAAGATTAATGATAAATGACATGAACACAGTGTCTAAACATGTTTACAAGCTAAACACATAAAACCTAAACATGATTAGACTGTAAACATTTTCCTAAACACGTTTAGATACTAAACATGTTTAGGTTCAGAACATGTTTAAAATCTGTTGCAAGAATGGTGTTTAGGAAAACGTTTAGCCAGGACATGCTTACCCTTCCGGAGCACCTGATGTCACTCCCGGTTTTCAGGGGAGTTCACACTATGAGTGCCTTAGTTCTTAATGTTATCTTTTTATTTCCGTGCATTGTAGCTGTCTCACGTCCTTGTTTTGTCTTTGTTTTTATCTGTTACCGTTTCTGCCATGTCTTTGGACTTCGAGTTTTGTAGTCATCGCTTCCCTTGTTCCTTCGGTATTCTACTGCCGTTGTTTTAGGCCCTAAACACATTTTTTACAGTGTGATGGCCATGTTTCTTGAAGAATCGGAACGAAATGAGCAATCTTTGTACAGGACCTTCCCTACATCATTCCTGTAAACTTTAGTTGAATTTGCTTCAATGGTTTTAAAGGAGAAGACGGAAAGGGATTTTTCCAATAGGGTCTAATGCTATAAACTCAAGTTCCGCGTTGGCGGCCATGTTTTTGGTCGGATCAGGACGAAATGAGCAATCTTTGTAAAAGACCTACCATACAGCATCCCTGTAAAGTTTTCGAATTTTGAATTTAAAGGAGAAGGTTAATTGTGAAAGCTAACGGAGAGACGACGGACGCCGAATGGTGGCAATATCTCATACTGACAATTATATCAAGCAAATGTATCTAAACTGTACTGGAATGCTATATGGAAGGTCCTTCATAAACGATCAATCATTTTATTGGTATCAGTTGAAAAACACGGCTGCAAGCGCTGAACATAGTTTAACGTTTGTTTTTTTTTTTTTTTTTGGGGGGGGGGGGGGGGGNAAGTGATATTTTGATCATATGGTCTGAGCCATTGAAATAAAGTTTTCCAAACTACCATATTGAACTGGGATTATGTATGTTCAACTTAAGATCTACATGTAACTTATTATTGCCTGGCAAGTTTAAGGGAGTACGAGTCTCAGAAATTTTGTAATTAGAATTAAAATTCTGACCTTTTGTTTTGAAGAGCACTACTAGCGTAACAACTTGAGCAAAAATTTTTCAAAATCCATGTAGGAATTTTTGAGATATAAGACGTCAAAATTGTGGCGGGAAACAGATCTCTCTAGAGTTTTCCTTCAATTTGCATAAGATGTTTATAGGCCTTTAAATATATGAAATTATAATTGGAAGTTAATTAAATTTTATACACAGTCTATTTTATGTATTTTAAAGTGACTTATGACCAAGAAGATGTGATCCATGTGCAAAAATTTTTAGCACTGTTTGAATGGATGAAACCCGAGGATATAGAATGCTTCTGAAATCTCAGGCTCGTACTCCCTTAATGAATTTGGATGTATATAGACGGGATTCAAGCATTATTTCTGATATTGTGTTTGTCCTGTCGGTGTGTCTGTGCATCCTAAACTTGAAGGCCATACGGTGAGCCCTAGATGCTTTGTTTTGGGTCGTTTTAACCTGGGTATGGGATGTTGTCTCCTTGACATTTACCCCATTTCCTTTCTTTTTCATATTTAACCTTGGCTGTAACTGTAACTGTAAGACTTTTCATAATTGGCAAGTGTATAGTTCTAGTCAATGGGGAACATAAACCATGTCAAAGATCAAGATCACAGAGGTTAAACAGGGGTTGAATTTGCTGTTTTCCTATATTTCACTGTAGAATCCTTATTATTTTCCTATTGAGACAGGGTTTGCTTTATGTTATTGCTAATAAAATTGTAACTGTATAGTATGCCCACAGATTTGCCGTCTTGAACTTACTGTGATGTATGAGAAAAGCTCATTGTTGAAGGCCTCATGGTGACTTCAGGATGAAGAACAACAATAAAAGCGTTGTTCCATTGCTTGTTTTACCATGTATTTGTAGAGACTTTGTCTCGTGTGCATTTACTCCATATCCCTTTATTGAATATTTAAGGTAGCATTTACCGTTTTTGAGAAACAAGAGGCCCAAAGGGAGCCAACTGAAAAAAAAAATTAATACTTTGCAAATGTATAGATCTAGTCAAGAGGAGCATAAATATGCCAAAAATAGGTCAGAGGTCAAGGCCACAGAGGTCAAAAGGGGTTAAATTGGGTATTTTTATATATTTTATTGTAGAATCTGGGGCATACATGTTTGTATGTAGTTTTTCACAAACACATCTTGTTCTTATTTGAGATAATCTCAAAATTAATGAAGAAGTTCATAAATAAATCATTAAAAAGGGATTCCAGACAATAATTCAATTACAATAAGCATCTTCATCGCTGTTTTTATTCTTTCTTGAGAACAACAAGCACATATATCTGATCCTTGTTCTAATAATTCCCGGTTTCCTCAGAAGTAGAACAAGACAAAAATATTGAAATTAATCTCAACTCGAAATTGACTTTAATTCGAAGCATAACTCGATAGATGGTACAAGAAAAACAACAATTCGAGTTGAAAATTACTCTTCATTTAACTCGAACTCGAACTTCGTTTCGAGCTGTTACTCGAATTCTTTTAGTATATTGTTTCCTTCAAGTCAATTATTTAAATACCGAAGTTACTACGAATGAAATTTAATTTAAAAAATCCAAAAAAAAAAAAATCAAATCATTTAATTTTGGAAGAAGGCTTTATGAGTTATAAAGGACTTGTAAGATAGCAACTCGTGCGTGTTTTAAGACGGTACTAATTCAATACGCACTTCTTAATAGAAACAAACTATAATTTATTTTAAAGTATACCATGACGCTCTCCCGAGACAACTATTGAACAAGAGCGCTATAAAATTTTGGAAATCGTTCACACCTTGTCCGTCTCATCGATTGTAAATGTGTGCTACCGAATGAATGTTTTGAATTTTTTCCACGGGAGATGGGGGTTACTTCCTATATAGAGGAATAAACAGACGTGCTGCTAGTATGGGTCTGTGATTGCGGTTGTCAACTATATGAATGGGTAATAAATTTTGACATCATATATATCAATGGGTGGTGAATTAAGACGACGACCATTTGATTTTCAGTGGTTTGGGGAAGGGGTGGTGTTGGGGGCTTTTTGCGATTTTGTAAATAAAAAGATTAATCTTGGTTTCAGTAAAAGTAAATATAATAATCCTTGTTATGATTGATTTGAAGAATAATTCTTTTATTGCAATTGCGAATAAATAATTTTATATGACATTTGGCTAAAACAAATAAATTGTTTGAGATTTTTATGAAAATAAATATTTTTTGGGTGGATTAATCGCCCAAGCCTCCCCCTGAAAATCAATGGTCGTCCCCTAGCCACAAATGGACAGAATCCCGTCTGGTGGTTGAAATTAATTAAGTACCGGTATTTATGGTTAATCGATGTTAAAGTAAATTCCTGCGGGGAAATTAATAGTTTTCTTACAGCATTTATACTGTATTTACACATTTTTACAATACATTCTGTTGGTTAATTTTGAAATTTATTACATGAATGGGTCGAATTTTGGTTCAGGGCCATTTTACGTTAAAAAAATTGATGATTCAATATTTCAGGAACTGCTTTGTAGAATTTATTCATCATTTGTATAAATGATCAGTAAGTTAAGAGGAAGGAGTTTATACGGAAATTATAATAATTCAAAACAGCTGCTATTGCCAAGATGGTCACCAAAACACCTTAAAAATATCAACTTTGTCCGATTTCAACCAAATAAGATTTATAGGTATATTTTGAGGTGAAACTAGATATGATGATCGAATTAGTTGTCTCGACTATTGCTCACAATTGGAAATCTAGCTCTTGTTATATTTGCTATGTACATGTAAAACTAGTAGCTTGTCATATCATAATACCAGGAAGTAAATTAATTGTAAAAATGTATGGATACCGGAAAATGTTAATATGACTTGGCAAATAAAAGTTAAACAAACACGCTCAGGAAATAGCAGCTTTCGTACAGTTGGGTGCAGACATAACCTCTCACAAAGTTAACTTAAAACTGTTCTAATGAATGCTCTAAGTTAACTTAGATCTGTTCTAAAACAGTTCTAGAGCTGCTCTAGAAAAGTGTTCTAGCACAGTCATTGTCAAGAACTGTTCTAAAAACAGTCCTAGAGTAGAACTCTTCTAAAAGCAGTCATCGATTAGAACAGTTCTAAAAACCGTCATAACCTGTTCTAAAAGCGGTCATGGTCTTCTGTATGACTGCTTTTAGAACTGTTGTAAGTTTACTTAGAAAATGACCGTTTTTATGACCACTTTTAGAACTGCTCTATTTCATGACTGCTTTAAGAAATGTTCAAATGACCGTTTTTATGCCAGTTTCTAGAACCGTTCAACGTCTGTTCTAAGTTAACTTCAAGTTAACTTAGAATTGTTTCCAAGTTAACTTGGAGAGTAATATGTTATATTGATGATCTCCCCCACCGACTATTTTTTTCGTACCTCAAAAAATAGTCGGTAGAGGAGAGGATCAATATAACATATTACTATTGTGTTTAAAAAACAGCCAGAGGTGTTAAAAAGCTACACAGAAAAAGTTATAAAAAAATTAAACAGCTTGAAGTTTAGCTAAGAGAAAAAATTTATACAGGAAAAAGTGAGAGAAAAATTTGATAGCCGGGAGTACACCGAATGGAAAAAAGTTATTTTGGAAAAGTGAGAAAAAAATATCCGGTAGGTCAGCGAAGAAAAGAATTTTTGTTATTTAAAATGGTGTTCACAAATTTAACAAATAAATTAGCAAATGAATTACATCGCAGGGTTGTAAACGTTTTTCCTAAAAGACGTGTTTATGTTCATTCTGTTGATCAAACATGGACAGTTGATTTGGTAGATATGCAAAAATATTCAAAACAAAATAAACACTATAAATATTAGCAGTTATAGATGTATTTAGTAAATATGGGTGGTTGATTCCATTAGAAAATAAAACAGGAATAACAGTAAGTGAAGCATTTAAAACATTATTTAAAGAAAGAAAACAAATATATATTTGGTCAGATAAAGGATCAGAATTTTATAATAGGCAAGTAAAAGAATTGTTAAAAGAAAATAACATAAAGTTATATTCAACTGAAAACGAAGAAAAATCTAGCGTAGTAGAAAGGTGGATAGGAACAATGAAACAACATATGTATATATATTTTACTGCCTCTGGAACATTTAAATATTATGATGTATTAGATAAATTGGTTAAAAACTATAATAATACGTTGCATTCTTCAATTAAAATGACACCAGTTGAAGCGAGTAAATCCAAAAATGAGTTAAGAGTTTATAAAAATTTATATCCAGAAAAAGAAGAAAAAATTAAAAGACCTAAATTTAAAGTAGGAGATAGAGTAAGAATAACAAAAAAGTAAGGTCAATTTGAAAAGGGTTATACAACTCGATGGAGAAGAGAAATATTTATAATTGAAAAAGTTTTAAATACAAACCCTATTACTTATAAAATAAAAGATTTAAAAGAAGAAAAAATTATAGGTTCTTTCTATAGTCAAGAATTACAGATGACTAAATTTTAGATTTTTATCATATTTCTTTTTTTTTAAAAAATGACAGAAAAAAAATCTGTACAAAATGTTATGAATATAAATATTTATATGAATATGATAAAAATAAAACAAAACCAATGGGTGTTAAATCTGCCTGTAAAGAATGTAATAAACCTAAACAAAGATTACATTATCAAAATAATAAAGACAAATATAAACAATCTTATCAAGAATTTATACTGAGAAATCCTACTTACTGGACTTTATATCAAAGAAAACAATATAATTAAAATCTAACCTTACAAAATGAGTCCTAAAAATAAAAATTATATTAAAGAAGTTATTAAAAAAAGTGGTGTTAATATAGATAATTATTTTAAAAAGATTAAACCAGATGTTAAAAGATTAGTTTTATCATTTCCTAATGTGAAATTTAATCTTATTGTAAAAACTATTCATTCAAAACCTATAGCTATAGATGCTGAAAAAATAGAAAGACATCATAATAGTGGATTCATAAGACTTAACGCACAAAATGAATTTAATAAAATATATAATTCTATTATAAAAAATTATAAAGTATGGGAAGAAGAACATCAGGGAAAAGAATCTGGTTTAGTATTTTATGAAATAGAAAACACAGAAGTTAAAGTTGTTAGAGTAAAAAAGTTTAAATGGATCTTCTTATTTTGATTTAGGAATAAATTTTAATAGTTTATTAAATATACAAAACAATGATAACTACTGTTTTGCTTATAGTGTAATTGCAGGAATACTATATAAATTAAAAGAAAAACCTGATAAACATAAAGAATATTCCGACACATTTAAAAAAATGAATAAAAACCCCGCAAGAGCATCAATTTATAAACCTTTTTAGATCATATTAATACGAAAAATATTAAATTTCCAATGAGTATAAATTCAATTGAAACATTTGAAAAACAAAATACAAATATAGCTATAAATGTATTTGGAATTGAAAAAGAACTTTTTAATCCTGATGATAAAAAATTTAATAAATTAAATCAAGAAAAGAATTTACGAGATATATATCGCCTGTATAGAAGTAAATTTGAAGATAGAGATTATGTTATAGACCTATTATATGTTAGTTTAGATGATAAAAAACATTATTGTTTAATTAAAAATTTTAATGTTTATCTTAATCATAATAATCATAAAAGATATCATTGTAGAAATTGTATTACTGCTTCATATACTACTGAAAAAGCTTTAAAAAACATAAAAAGGATTATTGCAATGAAAATGAACCATTTAAATATAAAATGCCAAAAGAAGGAAATAAGTGTGAATTTAAAAATAATCATTTTAAACTAAAACTACCATTTCTTGGATATGCGGACTTTGAAGCAATTAATATAAAGTTAAATTATATGGATGTTGATCTTCGAAAACAAATTGATAAATTAAGAATAAAAAGTAAATCACATAATGTTAATTCAAAAATAAAAAATATGATTATTAATAAAATAATAAAAGAAGGAGAGTTAACTGAAAAAAGAGCAAAATTAGTTTATCATAAATATATTAATAATAAAATAAATAATAGAGAAACAAAAAAATATATAGATAAAATTAAAGAAAAATATATTGAAAAACATTTTAATAAGTTGATAGATAAAATTTTCAATAAATGGGTTAAAGATGAAAGACCCATAGAAATAAGTGATTATGAAATAAATAAATATTGTGAAATTAATAAACTTAAAAGGAGAAAGATTGATATTAATAATCTACGAAATAAAATAAAAAGAGAAAACATTAAATTATCTTTAAAGATAATACAATAAATTTACAACAACAAAAAGTAGTTTCTTATAATTTACAATTAGTTTCTCAATATCCTAATGTTATACTAAATAAAAATATTAACCATGAACCTAGTGAAAATGCTGAAGAAGATTTTGATGTTAAAACATGTTTACATTATAAAGATAAAATTAAATGGGCTTATTATCATGCAGAAAAGGAATTTAAAATATCAAAAGAGAAAAAAGAAGAACTATATAATACTTCTAATTGTTGTTATATGTGTAAAAAGAAATTAGAAAGAAAAGAAAAAATAATTGAACATAATCATTTATCAGTTCAATTTAGACGAATTTTCATGCTGTAATAGATTAGAATCTAGTGATGGAAAACAATTCCCAATCTTTTTCTATAACGGGAGCGGATATGACTTCCATTTTTTTAACAGAAGAACTACTAAAACATGAAAAAAAAATACAATAAAGTAAAGGTATTACCAAAGGATAGTGAAAATTACATATCAATAACATTTGTAGATAAATATTTTAAATTAGTTTTTAAAGATAGTATGAGATTTTTACTGAGTAGTATGGATAACTTATCAAAAACATAAAAAGATGATCAATATATAATACTTAAAAAAGAATTATTTATTCATGTTAAAAATCAATTATTTGGTTTTTATAATAATGAATTTAGTAAAGAAATGAAAATGCATGAAGAAAGAGACGAAAAATTAATTGAGCATTATACAAATCTTTTATTTGAAGATTTAAAATATCATGAGTATAAAGAAACTGAAAAGAAATGGGAAAGAAGTTTTAAAGGTGTATTTCCATATGATTATTTTGATTCTTTAGAGAAATCAAAAAATATTTTTTTTCCAGATACAAAAGAATTTTATTCTATATTGAATCAAAAAGATATATCAGATAACGAATATAATCACGGAAAAAAGATATTTGATAGATATTGTGAAACATTTAAAGATTACTTAATGCTTTATCAAAAACTAGATGTGTTAATTTTAACCGATGTATTTGAGAATTTTAGAGAACTATGTTTAAAATATAATGAAATAGACCCAGCTTATTGTTATTCAGCACCTGGTTTATCATGGAATGCAGGATTAAGATATACAGGAATAAAATTAGATTTGATACATAATAAAGATATGTTAAATATGATTAAAAATGCGATTAGAGGCGGATTTTCCGGGGTATTAGGAAAACGTTATGTTGAAGCAAATAATAAATTTACTAATAAAGAAAAAATAGATAATCCAAATTATCTTTTTTATATAGATGCTAATAATTTATATGGTGGTGGGATGTCAGAAAAACTTCCGACTGGAAATTTTAAATGGGAAGATGAAGATAAAGAAAATCAAGATATATACTATTATTTAGATAAATGTAATGAAGAAAAGGGAATGATTTTTAAAGTGGATTTAGAATATGATCCACAAACAAAATTCAAATTAAGAAAATATCCACCTATGCCAATTTTAAGAAATATAAATGAAAAAGAAATATCAGATTATTCAAGAGATTTTTTAAAACAACATAATACTAAATTAGGAGACGTTGAAAAATTAATCTTAGATCTTCATGATAAAAAAAGTACATTGTACATGATGATATTCTCAAATATTACATTTCTCTTGGAATAAAAGTAACAAAAATTCATAGTATAATATCCTTTAATCATAAAAAGTGGTTAAAAGATTATATTTATTTCAATACAAGCATGAGAGCAAAAGCAGAAAATGATTTTAAAAAGATTTCTGGAAATTAATGAATAATTCTTTTTACCGAAAAACAATGGAGGATATTTCTAATAGATGTTTAGTAGAATTAGCATATAATCCTGAAGATCTTAAAAGATTAGCATCGAGAGATAATCTAACAGATATTATTATACCTTACATAATAAGTAATTGATTCTATTGGTTCAAATAAAGTCACATGACATAAAATAATATGGATATTTTTCTTAAAATTGGCACAAAGGTTGAATAACCTTTACAAAATACTCATGTCCATGGAATATCCTAAATTATTCACCGGTGAATAACCCTTGAAAATTTAAATGTGTGGTGGTTAACCATGTTTTGTGAAATTTTATAGTATTTTCATTAAAAAAACTAAAAATATCGATTTGTATTGATATAATTAAATATAAGGACGTTATCAGTCGGATTTTGGTAGCCTCTGGTTGCAGTTTACTCTGAATTGCCTCCCATTTGAATTACGTCATGACCGTTTGTAAACAAATGGCAGCTGCCAGTTGCAGTGTCAGGTTGTTAAACCGATGAGGATTTGGACCAGCTCCTAGCTATTAAGGACACCAACAATACTAAAAAGGCAATATAATTGGCATTGGCATGCTTTGCGCAATATTCTTTTGACAAATCATGAAAGGGAGTTCAACTTCGAAACACGAGAAGCATTGAAGGGAAAAAGGTTTGGTCCGTCTAGGCATTTCCAGAAGGAAATGGATATTGATATCATTAAAAGCGATAGGTTCATGATTATGTGGGAAAAGACAGAAGAAATGTGTTATTTAGGTTCATTGTTTTGTGAAGATGTTCAATCTTTCATTTCTATGGGCTTAGAGAATGCATTAAGTCAACTGTAAGTGCGTTCAATTCAGTGGCGGTTCTTCCAAGTCTACATAACAGTTATTGTAGTGACAAATCAATGACCATGAGGAATTAATGGTTTATAAGCAACAACGAATCAAACTTACCGATATAAAAATTGATTTCATAAACAAATAAGGTAAGATTATTTTAAGCAAGGGAACAAAATAATTAAAGAAAGGGTGATTTACCGTCTGAACATGGGTTATCGTGGGACATTAGTTTTCGTGGATTACATAGTTTTTCAGTGGAAATCATGACGTCATAATCGACAATTAAGGCCACGAAAACCGATGGCGATGCTCCAAGTATATATGAAGTGTCAAACTAGGGTAAATCCAAGATAAGTTCAAGTTTCTCCCAGAGATATCGGTTTTGGGCAAGACTTCTCACTGACAGTTATATTTATATTTCTTGGTTTCATATTTAACTCAAAAAATCCATGAAAACTAAGAAATACGAAGAAAATATGTATAACTAAATGCAAGCGAGACAAGATCACATGCAAAGCAGAATGTGATATCAACAGGGGAAAAAAATCAAGTGATTTCATTATTTTACATACAAGTAAATATTTTTTTTTTCAAATATTTTATCCATTGTTTGTTCGGTATAATAAAACATTTACGGCCCTCTGAAGAGGTGAATATCTAAAATTGTCAACCTACTAGGGTTATTTCCCTCGGGCATAGCCCTCGGGGAAATAACCCTAGTACGGTTGACAATTTTAGATATTCACCTCTTCAGAGGGCCGTAATTGTATATTATAGATTTCAATGATAATTTTAAAGCAGTATTATTAAATTATAAATCAATGTATTTTAATAAACCTATTTATTTAGGAATGTGTATTTTAGATTATTCAAAATAAGTAATGTATAAATTTTATTATGATATTATTGAAAAATATTTTCCAAATAATGAAATTTTATATTCCGACACGGATGCATTTGTATTAAATATATTTACAGAAAATCTCTACTCTGATTAAAGAAAATAAAAGAAAATTTAGATATATCTAATTATCCAAAAGATCATCCTTTGTATTCAACTGTAAATAAAAAGGTAATATGTAAATTTAAAGATGAATTAGAAGGAAAAATAATGACAAAATTTATTGGAATAAGAAGTAAAATGTATGGATATGAATATATAGATTTAAGCAAAGTTGAATTTAAATGTACAGCAAAGGGTGTAAAAAAACAACTAAAAAAGAATTAAATTCTGAATCATATAAAAGTTGTTTATTTGAAAAAAAAAAATAATTCATAAAACAATGTTTAATATAGTACATAAGAAACATAAAATATATCTAAATGAGATGATTAAAATTGGGTTATCACCCTTTGATGATAAGAGATATATCTTAGATAATGGAATAGATACACAACCTTATGGTTTTAATTTATTTTAATTTCCAAGCAACAAAACCAGTTAATGCCATACTACCAACAACAAATATAATTTCTCTTTTTTTCTGTTCTTCTGATGGTGTATAAAAATTACTTAATTTTGGTTTAAGATCCAAATCTGAATTATAAGGTATTTTTATTTGTCTACCAGTAACATTATAATATTCTCTCATTGCCTGGTCAACATCTTCATAAGTTTGAACGGCGTTATTTTCTTTTTTTAATTGTTCATTAATATAATCTAATCTTTGAATTCGTCTTTTATTCCATTCTTCTGTTGCTTTTTCTAATTTTTCTATTGCTTTATCATATCTTATTTTTTCTTCATTTGCATCACTACCCATATGCGAAAATAAATAATTACTACCAGAAAATGCTAAAGCGTTTGTCATTGCTCCTCCTAACATCATTACTAAAGCACTTGCCATTTTAAAGAAAATAAAATAAAATAAATATTCATTTTTTTGTTTATTATTTCATAATATCAGCAGGTATAATGCCTTGCTTAATCAACATGTCTTTTGTTGCCATTGCAAACAGTATATCAATGGATAACATAAAAATATCATTCATGTTAAAATCTACTTTGGGTGCTGACCTTCTAAATACTTTTTTACCTATTTCTGAATATATAACTGTTAAAAATGTTTCCACTCCAGCATGATATAACATATTTGCTATTTGTTTTCCGTCTTTTGGTGTTGCCATTTTTATATATTAAATTTTTAATTTTTTTTATTTTTTAATTCTTCTATTTCTTTTTTTAATTCTTCCGTTTCTTTTTCAAATTATTATGTTTTATTTTTTCTTCATATAATTCACATAACATAAAAAAAACTATTGATAACTCCTAAAGATAGCGCTGCAAAAATTAACGTTTCTATAATTAAATTATTTTTTTTTATTTCATCCATTTTTAAAGAAATAAAATTAGTTAATTTCAAACGGGTCAATTTCTTTTTGTTTTTCTGGTTTTTTTAAAGGGATTTGCTCGCTTGGCTTTTCTTTACCTAACATGATTTCTCTAATAATTTCTTCTGGTTTTTTTCTTTGCTTATAAAAAAAACAATCCTAATCCACCTACTACCCCAATTGATAAACATAGTGGTAAAATGTAATTTTTATTCGGAGTGTACCCGTTTGTTGGACATTGATGATGAAACGAATCTGTATTTTTTGTTATTGGAATCTCACCAGCTTGTTTTAATTCTATGTTTTCTTTTTTTAATTTTTCTGCTTCTTTTCTTTTTAATTCATTTTTTAACTTTCTTGCTTCTACACCTTTCTGACCAGCGGCTACTCGTTTTGGGTTTTTTTGTTGAGGTTTTTTAGATTCTTCTTTTATTTCTTCAGAATTTTCACTCGTCATTTTTTATATCATTATTTTCGTCTTTTTTGGAAATCAATATGTCTTGCTGTTGCTAAAATTGCAGTAAAAGGAGCAAGATACATCCCATATCTATAGTACAGTTCACAACATACATTAGTTAAAGCGTGATTGATAAAAGGATCTTCCCCTAAATCTTGCATTAAATTTGGTGGATTAACAACATTAAAGTACTTTGATACACCCATAACATATAAGTTAATAAAAGAGTTTCCTAATGTCTTAGTCATACTGGCCCCTAATCTTGCTTCATATTTACAATATAATTTATGTATTTGTTCTGGTGTCATTGTATCAATTTCTGACAATTGTAATTCTTTACCCAGATATTGCTTACTACCCCCACCAGCAACAACGGCTGATAATCTTTCACGTTTTTTTTCTTGTTTGACATTATCACATCCGTTCGAATCAAAATCTATGTTTTCAATATTATCATCTCTTAAAAATTCTTCAGTGCTCATTTTATATATTTTATTTTTAAGTTTAAAAAAACTAAATACAAAATAACCAACTAATGATAATACTGCAGTGTTTGTTATAATTGTTAGTATTTCTAATAGCATTGCTTTTTATTGCTATTTTTTTGCTTTATAATTTAAGCATTTCTTAAGCATTTCTTAAGCATTACTTAAGCATTACTTAAGCATTTATTAAGCATTAGTTTTTTTTCTATTTTGGAAATACTAAATCATAAGCATGATATTTATTTTTTTTATTATTTTTACATGTTTTCAAACCGAGTGGTCTTACATAAAAAGGAGTATCTTTGTTTTCTATTTTTTCAGCGAGATGAGAAGGACACCAAACTTCACCATTATTTTCGACAGATAGAATTACACTTTTACCAAAACTTTTATTAACATATCTATAATCAGTGATTTTGTAAATTTTATCAATTTCTAAGTCGGTCCATTTTTGTGTATTGTGATCTTTTTGTTTTTTTAACAATCTTTCAAATTCTTCTCTCTTCATTTTTAAAGAAATAAAATTTAATTAATAAATCTTATAAATGATTATTCCTACCATACCTAATACAAAACTTCCAAATATTATTGCTTGTTTATTTTCTTCCTGTTCTATATTCGGTTTATCTTGAACAAATTTATTAGAAGGTTTTCGAATATCATTAACAAGTTCTGGTAAGGATTTTTTTGTTTTTGTTCCATCTAATTTATCTAAAGAATGAGAAACGTGTTTATTATTTATATCATCGTTAAAGCCTAGTTTTTTATCTTTTGTTGCTATTAAAATTTTGTTATTATAACCAACAATTGTTCCAATTTGTAATCTCATATCACTTTGAGACATATATATCCCAATACCATAGACATAATCAACCTTTCTTCTTGCGTACTTTAATACTCGTTGGTAATGTAATATCTGAGAGGGTAAATCTATGGGACTATTAATAGCATCTTGAACGTTTGCTAAGAATTGTTTTTGAGCATCAAATCCTGTACCTATTTTTAGTATATCTACACGTGTTTGAGATTGTGCTCCTTATAAAGCCCATACAAACGTTCTTATACTTTCATTAATACGTTCAATGCCTACTTTTGCAAAACCTTCAGATTTATCTAAAATAAATGTTGTCCAACCCATACTTATATCTACAGTGTGTTTAATAGAATCGTTTATATTTAATAATGGTCCATTCTTATAATGATTCATTCTATATTCAGCACTCGGTTTATAGTATTCAGTAAAACTTCCTAAACCATGACAAGATGTTTCTAATTTTTGTCTCCAATCTGTATGAGGTGAAATTTGAAATTCATTACATATTTTTTGATATGTCGCTTTATCATAGGGATTTTTATAAAAACAGAAAGAAGAATCAGTTGGTAAAGGTGATTTAAGTTCTTTTAAGATTCTGGCAATACAATAATATAAATGAAACATATAAACCGTTTGGGTTAGATTTGAAGTGTTTTTTATATGATCATCATAAGAAACACCACATCCCGTACTTGCACACCAGACTGCAAAGTTTAACTGACATTGCCACCAATCAAACGAAGAATGAATCCATGTATTCCATTGTTCGTTGTAGTGTAATGGTAGGTTTTGATATTTTTGAAATAAATCGGGAAAAGTTGTTTCAAAATTTTCTTTTTGATTTACAAATATTAATTGATTAACAAGGATTATATCTTTTTCAGAATATTTAGTGTGAGGATTATACGATGCATTAGGATTATATTTAAATTCTTTCTTCATTTTTTACCCTAAAAAATGTACCATACTATTTCAAATATTGATAAAACAATAACATACTTACTTACATTGATAACAGAGAGGGAAATTAACGTATAGGTTTAAAATATATAACATATTGTGTAGGTTGGGATAATATTTCAGATGAACATATAAAAAAACTGGGGAGAGACCCATAATATTATGGTTTCAAACAAATAGCGAATGAATTTATAAAAGAAAATATTGAATTGTCCGTAAATGAAACAAATGGTATTGCTTTATTAACCACTCCTGTTGAATTAAAAATAAGTAAAAGTTTAAGATATATGTTAGGATTTAATAAAACAAAAATATTCACACCTAATGAAAAACATTATGGAAACAGACCCATAGATTTTGCTATCTATAAATCATTGTATTTACATTTAGAACAAGTAAGCACTTTTTATAATTATCTTGATGGTGCTCCGAGTACATTATTGGCTGTTATTCCAGTTGAGAATAAAGAGTTTGGAGATGTTATAACAACGAGATTTGAGCATCCAGAATATAGATGTTTAGTAAATGATGTAATAACAGAATTGAAATTAGAAATTAGAGATGAGTATAATAAAAAAAATAAGTAATAGTTTACCAATTAATTGTGTTTTAGAAATTATTTAAAATTTTTATAATAAAAATGAGTATATTTGGAGTTAAAAAAAACACGTAGATGCATCGGAAATATTAAAAATGAGAAACGAGCTTCAAGTAATGGAAATTAATAATAATTTATTATATAACAAAATTATAAATATACCAGACAGAAACACAATATGTATATTCGCTGGTATTAATGGCCCGTTGAAATTTAATCAAAAGTTTAATTTTGGTACTGGTGGAAGTGAATATGTTATTAATTATCCAGGTCAAATATTAGGTCTTAGTTTAATAAGTCCCAGGTTTGTGTTTCAAAAGTTTTTATACATTATTTTAAATTATGTTCTGTTCTGTTCTATTTTATATTAGTGGTACATATGTACAATGTTAGGGTTACACATTAGAAATAGGAGAATGATTCAACATCTATCCAATTAACAAAATGTAATAAACAAGTGGTCAGGTCATCACCTGTCACCTTGACCAGGTGTTAATTAGCCCAAGGGCGTCGTAAATCATTGTTGCAGTCAGATGTTAAGATGTTTAAATCATTGTAGTTGTGTTATTTGAAAAAAAGGAATATTATAAATAAATAAATAATGGATTTTAGAATCTGAAATGACATTATATGTATATTAGGGGAAACATATGCATCATCATGCATACACAAGTCACTCGTTGTGCATCAGTTGACAATAATAATAAAATACAATTTGAAAAACCAAACTATTATCTTTTGAATAGATTTATTCACGTTCATGTACTCAGTCAATGTACTCAGTACAAGGAAATCCAGGAGCGGATCCAGGAAATATGAAAAGGGGGTTCCAATTGAGAAGTGAAGAGAAATTTCGCCGAGCGGAGCGCGAAAATTTATGGGGTATTTCTTAGTAAAACGCCAGTATTTTCATTAAAAATACACGTTGTCTAGATAAAAGGGTGGATTCCAACCCCCGGAACCCCCTTGGATCCGCCAATGAAATCTAAACAAATCCTTGCTCAGTCCAATGTCATGTGTATCAGAACAGTGAAAAAAAGCATATAGCAGTTTTGACGAACACCCGAATTTCAAACTAAATATTATTTCAATATTTTAATTATTACAGCTTTGAAATAAAAATTGACATATTATAACATTGATTGCCAAACAGAATAAAAAAAGACCCTGCCCTCTTCCGGTCGTCTCCATATTAGAAAAATATGAAATTTTGCCAGTTTTCAATTGAAATAGGAAGTAATTTAATCACTTTCTTTCGTGTTAGAAAATACATCAGTTTGTAGATAAGTTACATAACGATATTAGACTATCTCCAGTTAACAAAAACATGACTTTAACGGGCTCGATTTGAAAGGGGGAGGCAGTCACAAAGATTGTATCCTTTAATTTTAGATGAATTGATTTATTAATGTTATATTATATGTTTTTAAATTTACCCTTATATTTAGAAACATATTTTTATATTAATTTATTCTTTATATAATTAATGTCATTTTTTAAATGGTGATCCAAATTTAACGATAAAAGTCTGTGATTGATATGAAATTGAGACGAAAGTCAAAATTTTGGGATGAAATTTCGCAAAAGTCCAAGCAAAATCTTGTTATTAATTGCATTCCTTTTGGAATAGACTTAGACTCTGTTATTTGCATATTTCGTTTAATTTACAACCATGTAGTGCCTGCGGGCAAATTACCCAGTTAAAGTCGATAGAATACTGCATTATAATTTCACGAGGTTCACCGATCTTTAGATTTTAATAAAATATTGATATTTTAAGCTGGAAAGAATCAAATAATCATTTTCAATAACTGTGAATAACATTTATATACATGTTTTATTTTTGCTCTTAATTCACTTCTCACAGTTTATTAATATTGTTATTAAAAACACGGATCCAATTAACCTGCATTTGACCATATGTAAGCTGTTTTACGGGAGAGTTTTGGAGACTCTAGCCGCAAATCTGATGGTAGCGATACACCCGTTTGAATTTTTGGAACAAAATCACAAAACGTCATTCCTACAAATTGAATGGGAAATTGTCGCAATATCCTGCTGATGCACAGTAAAACATGTAAAATATTTTCAATGGTCCTTTGCACTGCCCAATAATTTAATTATATATTTATTTGAAATTTACATTCATATTGAATCAGGTAAATACAACATATTTATAACACAACATCATAAAAATGTCTCTGAAACTGATATATTTTAGCTTAAAATAACCAATATTATAGATATACGTCCTTGAAATAACACAAAGTTGGACTGCAATATAATTTAGACTCTTTAAAACTTTGACTGGTCACGGTAGATGCCACTTCGATTCTAATGATTTACGTCTGTTAATCTCATAGATTTTTCTGTCTAAGAAGAAATGACATTCATCCTCGATTTAATTGTATTTTTGACACAATCTTTTTCCTCTCGGTAATTTTTTTGTAACGACATAGTCACTCATACGAAATTTTGATAAAATTTTGAACTGATATATTGCGAAATTACGGATGTTTTGTGTTGCTTAATTTATTCACTCAAAAATAGGTAAATTTTGTACATTTGATCCAAAGAATCAGTGCCATATTATACTCTCTTTGAAAAAATAAATATTTGGGACTGTAGAGTTGTTATTTTTAATAGAAAAAGATAGTGTATGATAGAGAACCATGCTATCAACTATATGACTTAAATTCTTATGCCACATTGTATGAAAATAAAGCAAAGAATTACAATGGCCTAAAATCGACTGTTACAGTTCATGACAGTGCAAGTCAGTAGTGTAAATTCCACAAACGTCTGTCATTATCTGTAACAGTTAATGACAGTTCGTAATTGGCAAAATAAATACTGTCACAATCGAGGACAGTCTATCACAATTATGTCAGTTTTTAATGGTGAAAAAAGCACTGTCACAAGCGGGGACAGTTATTTACAATACAGGTAAAAACTGTCATTGACTGTCATGTACTGTTACAGTGCCATACAGTTATTTGCAATCAAACATATGTCTATAAACTACTGTTAAAGATTGTCCCAATCCATAACAGTACTTCATTGGCCTTCGGCAGTTGTTAATAGGACGCTTACAGTTTATGACAGTAAGAAAAAGACTGTCCCTGGTATGGACAGTACTTTTTTCTGTTCATAGTGATGTCTATTCTACTCTACTCTATGAAATGAAATGAATTACTAGTGAGAATACATAAACCAAAACAGAAACTGAGAAGTCTTTGTGTGTCATCCAAAAGATGGGCAGGATGAGTTGACGTTTTTTTGCCAATCGATAATTCCCAAAACTCAGCTAAGAGGTGGAGTAAGCTCCAAGGATCTTCCTGATGAAGAAAATACTAGTCGTGTAAAAAATTCATATATAACGTCTAAAAACAACGACAAACTTGGAAATCTTATTTAGTCCTCAGGATAAGCTTGTAAATATGCTTATACAGGTCTTGAAAAAAAAATTATATGAGTCTGAAACCAAAGACCAACCGAGTTAGAGTTTCAGGATACGATATTATCGAGAACATCTTTCCACTTAGGAATTTGACCATTACAATTTGAGTGACACGCAACACTACATTTGAATTTCACTGTTGCAGATAAGGCCCCACTTCGATGAATTTGCATCTCATCTCGTCAGTGCAACTCGAATCAAAAAATTGGAAATCCGATACCGAAATATTACTCCCTTAGAAGGGTAATTGAGACCAGAGATTGGCTGGTAAATTTCCTGCCCCTACTTAATAGGCCCCGTGATTGATTGATCTCGCTGGTGCAGCCGGGAAAAAAAATCAAAGTTCCATATTATATGTCTACTCTACTCTACTCTATGAAATGAAATAAATAACTAGTGAGAATACATAAACCGAAACAGAAACTGAGAAGTCTTTGTGTGTCATCCAGAAGATGGGCAGGATGACTTGACGTTTTTTTGCCAATCGATAATTCCCAAAACTCAGCTAAGAGGTGGAATAAGCTCCAAAGATCTTCTTGATGAAGAAAATACTAGTCGTGTAAAAAATTTATATATAACGTCTAAAAACAACGACAAACTTGGAAATCTTATTTAGTCCTCAGGATAAGCTTGTAAATATGCTTATACAGGTCTTGAAAAATAAATTATATGAGTCTGAAACCAAAGATGTAAATTCATCGAAATGGGGCCTTATCTGCAACAGTGAAATTCAAATGTAGTGTTGCGTATCACTCAAACAGGGATCATTTTCTATAATCATTTTTTTTCTTCTTTTTATAGAAAATGAATAATATATTACTTGAGCGAGTCTGGCGCCTCGCCCAAGTAATATATTATTACACATTTTGACCCCCCAAAAAACCCTCAAAAGACCTAAAAATGGCATAAGTTTTATAAAAAAAAAGCAAAAACAGCACAAAAAACCCTATATTTTTTGACCCTAAAAAAAAATAGGCACAAAAAAAACCCCAAAAATAGTTACGCAGAAAAAGTGAAAAAAATTTTTGACCCACCTCTCCCAATAAAAAATCCCGGAAGTTTAGCAATTATATGAATTACCGAGTAATACACAATAAAGAAAAAAATAATATGAATTACTGGGTAATACACAATAAAGAAAAAAATAATATGAATTACCGAGTAATACACAATAAAGAAAAAAAATAATATGAATTACCGAGTAATACACAAGAAAAATTAATATATATACACACAAAAAAAGAAAATTAAATATATGAATTACCGAGTAATACACAATACACAATGAAAGTTAGATAACTCCGTCGTGAAAGTTGTACAAAGTTGTATTACTCGGTAATTGTCAATAAACAGCCAGTTCATTATGTACTGACATAGCATTGATTTTTGTTGATTACAACACGCTATTTATAAGACATGAGTTTTAAATAGACTACTTCAATTTAAATGACAAACCAAGCGTACTGTATATCAATAATGAATGTGTAATTGGATTGTTGATGTTTAAATGTATAAATTTGAGATTTAAATGGCTTCGTATGCTTTTTATGTCTTACCTTTTTGTTTGTCATGTCAAATGAAAATTTTGTTTAAACTGTAATTAACAAAAAAAAAATACCCTTAAAAATGGAGCAACCAACAGCCCCAGATTTATATCCAGAATTACCAAAAGAAGATGGACAAAATTATAGACTACAAAAAATAACAGAAATAGAAAAAAACGTTGATTAATGAAAGAGATAAACGTAAATCATTATACAAGAAATATAAGCGTGGAATAAATGCTACTGACGGTATTGATACAAGTCTTATTTCAGCTTCTGTTATTTTAGCTGGTGTTGGAATTGCAGTGCCCCCTTACTTCCAATGCAAATTGCAGCTGTTGCGTGTGGAGGTTTAGGTGCTTGTGTTAAACTTGTTAGACGTAAACTTACAACAAAATCAAAGAAACATTACGAAATTAAAACACTGGCAGAATGTAAACTAAACAGTATAAAAAATTTAATTTCAAAATCATAAACTGATGGACAGATAAATGAAAATGAATTTAAATTGATTTTAGATGAATTAGAAAAATATAATGAAATGAAAGAAACTATACGTACAAAACAAACACAAACAGTATTAAATGACAGTGAAAGAAAGAAATTGATTGAAGAAACACAAGCAAGAGTAAGAAATGAAATTAAAAAAAAATGGAAAATATCTAATTTTCTTCAATAAAATTACTATAGTAAACGATCCTCCACCAAAATATGAATAAAAATTGTTAATTAAAAAATGGCTGAAGGAGGAATTGAAATTGATAATCCTGCATTTGAAGATGATTATAATGATGATGAAGTAGAAACTTCTTTTAAAAATGATTATGAGTTTCAAAATTATATAAATGAATATTTTGAACAATTAGAAAATTTATCACCAGAAGATCAAAGAACTCACAAAAGTAAAATAATTAAACAAATGGTAAAAAGATTTTACAAAGTAAATGACGAATCATATTTAAATAAAGATCGTAAAAATTTCTTTTTAGGGGAAGATGATGAGGGAAGAATTAATTTATATGTAAGAGATGGATATGGTAAGGAAGTTAAATTAACATGGTACCAATTAAAATTTTATCAATTTAGCACTTTAAAAAAATATGGTGTTGATTTCATTAGAAATGTTTTAGATGTAGAAGATTATAAACTTCCTGAAAGAATAATAGAAGGTAGAGCAGAGTTTCAGAGAAGGTTAAATGAAGGACCAGTTCGTGAACTCAATAATATAGAAATTCCATCGAAAGAAATAACTTCCCAACAAGAAGCACAAGAACTATTAGAAACAACCAGTATTACAGAAAAAAATATTTAATGATATTGAATTATTTGCTAGTGAATATAATTTAGTTCATAGAGAAACTCAAAGAAGAATAAATGAAGAAACATCTGTAAAAGAAGTTGAAACTTCATTAATACACGCAGAAACACAAGCAAATGTAGATATGAGAGAAATGAATGGTTTAATGGAAGCATTCACAACAAATGAAGAAGAGATTGCGCTTCAATTATCAAAACTGAATGAAAAAAATAAACAAATAGAAGAAAAAAAGAAAGAATTAAGATTAGCTAAACTAGAAAAAAATGAAGATAAAATAAATAAATTAAGAAAAGAATTAGCAGATTTGGAAATTGGTAGAAGTGCAATATTAGAGGTAATTAATATTCATAGAGATAAACTACGTAAACAGTTAAATAGAATTAAAGAGACAATATATAAAATATTATATGAAGACACAACATTAAGGGAAAGAATTAGAACATTATTTAGAGAACAAGGAATAACAATAGCTAGTATTTTAACTGCTTTTGGAATGATTATTGGTGTTATTGTTGAGGCAATTATTCCTTCTAGTAGTGGAAGTAGTCTTCCACCTCCGCCTCCTTCAGATAAAACAGATGCAAAAGATTGGATAAAAAAACAATTAAGAAATCTTGGAAAACTACTAGCTAATCTTGCAGGAAAAGCAGCGGCTGCATTGCCAGGAATTATCGGTGCAATTGTGTCTTGGTTGTTAAATGCAACAAAAGACGTAGTAAATTGGTTTGCAAATAATTTATGGGCTTTACTTGTTTTAGTTGTTGGTTTATTATATGCTGCTGCTAGGGAATATTTAAAAAAATAAAATAAAATTAATAAAGCGAAGCGGTACCCTTAAATCTTATGAATAATTAGTCCTACCATACCTAATACAACACTTCCAAATATTAAATAGCATTGCTTTTTATTGCTATTTTTTTGCTTTTTATTTCTATTTTTTTGCTTTATAACTTAATCATTTTTAATCATTTTTTAATCATTTCTTAATCATTAGTTTTTTCTAATTTGGAAATACTAAATCATAAGCATGATATTTATTTTTTTTATTATTTTTACATGGTTTCAACCCTAGTGGTCTTACATTAAAAGGAGTATTTTTGTTTTATATCTTTTCAGCGAGATGAGAAGGACACCAAACTTCACCATTATTTTCGACAGATAAAATTACGTTCTTACCAAAACATGTATTAACATATTTATAATCAGTAATTTGTAAATTTTATCAATTTTTAAGTCGGTCCATTTTTGTGTATTGTGATCTGTGTGTTTTTTTTAACAATCTATCAAATTCTTCTCTCTTCATTTTCAATAAATAAAATTTAATTAACTCTAATCAATTACCCAATAATCAGTAGGTTGGTCCGTCTTTAATATTAATTTACTATGTTTCTTTTTTTTTGAGTTTTTCTTTTATTTTTTTTCTCTCTTCTAAACTTTCTATAACATCATTTTCTCTTAAACAGTTATCAAAACTATCCCTATCTTTTGTATAAAAAATACACAACCATTTTGTTTGTTCTCTTAAATCTTTTAGAACAGAATTATATCTTTGAGAAATAACCCATACAGATTGTTCTGCATGTCTCCCTGAAAACGCAAGTTCTGAAAGCATATCCCTTTTTTTTGTTAATTCTTTTGTTGCGCTACAATCATCTATAATATATAATGTTGGTTGTCCTGCGTATTTTTTAAAACATATTCTTAGTAGTTCTTGTAATTTTTCTTCTCCATTATCAAGAATAGGGTTAAGAATTATTAAATTTTTTGTCTTTGGATTTTTAACATCACCAATCCATTTACGATTTTTATACGCTTTATTCCATTGAATAGTTGGGCAAATTATAACTATATGTGTAAATACTTGGCGATATTTTGTTTCTAATAAATCAAGAACAAATTCGGTTTTCCCACATCCAGTTTGCCCACAAATAATAGCACAATGAGGGTATACGGGCAAAGCCCGCGGGTTCCCCGATGATGGTAAATCCATTTTTTAATGAAATAAAATAAAAAAATTAAAGGTTCGTACTTAAAGGGGAACCCGTTCGCTTCGCTCGCTTAATAATTTACTTCTTTAAATCTTCCATCTTCAAAATTTATTTGTGCATCTTGTATAACAAAAATAAAAACATTTATCAGTTTATCAGCTCCTTCTTTCTTCGTTATTTGAATTGTAATACCTTCAGATGCATTTTCAATTCTTCTACCTGAACCATGTAGTAAATTATCATCTGTTGAACGTAAATCTAACCATAAAGCATAATTAGTTGTTAAGTATTTTTCTAATGTAGTATAGGATAAATTTAAATTTTTTGCGGGTATATTTGTTTTTTTTTATTTCGTTTTGAATTTAAAGCAAAGAATCTATTTATTTCATCCCATTGTTGATGAGCTTTCGTTCTCTGACTATATAATTGATTTGGAACACATTCTATTGTCATTTCTACTTTTGTTATATTAGGATTATAATAAGTCTCTGTACTTGTTCTTTCGGGGTCTTCAAACAACATTAGAATACCTTTCATACTTTTAGCTGGAACATTTAAATTAATATTCCACAATGTATCTTTTTTGTTTTTAGTTATTTTTCTATGTCTTAATATCCTGTCGTATAAGATAACCATCTTACCATCAATTTGATGTCTTATTTGTCTTGCTAATTTTTCATTAGAAACCATATCAAATTCTAAACAAATGTTTTTTATTGTATAACTTGCAGATAAATCTGTTGATTTGATGACATTACTATAATTATTAAATGTAAGTTCATATTCAAGTCTATCACCAAGACCTGATTGATAAAAAGGCATATGACTTTCTAATAGTTCAAAGTCAAGTGGTATACAAAATCTTGAACCATAGGCTGTTGCAATTGCTTGATCTCCTGTATTTGTTGTTGCATCATCTGATCCTACTCTATGTTTTAACATGTTTTCAGTACCAATACCTTGATATGCCATATTTTCCCTTTCAGTTGTAGATTTCCACAAATCAACATAACAATGATAAATATCACTATCATCAATCGACATAATTTTATTTCCACGTATACGAATTGTTGTTTTTTTTTAACTATTGCTCTTCCTATATTTTGATATATAGTTGCATTATCGTCTGTAGATTTGAGTTCTATTTCGAAAGCTAACCTGGTTGTTCCGGTCTAAATAACATCATTACTACTTTGATTAGGAAATCTCACTAATAACTGTTGATTTTGATCAATTGTTGAAGGATTATTAGTTATTACAACACTTTGACGAATACCTTTCACACCAAATTGTTCTCTTAATTTTCTGTAAGGATTTAATTTTTCTCCGTAAGCCGACATTTTTTAAGGGATAAAAATAGAGTTTATAAAAATAATTCAATTACCGCTGATACTAGAGTATTGATACATAAAGGACTATCACTCTTACTCATAAAACTTATTCTATCTCCAGCCTTAACATATAAAGGTTTTTCAAAGTTTTTATATTTATGATATTCATAAACAGAATCATCCAATTCTATTCCATCATGAGTTAATTTATCATTAACACTCACCATGACAGTTAAACCATCGTTTCCTGTTTTTAGACTTATTAAACTTAGACCTAATATTTGACCTGGATAATTAATAACATATTCACTTCCACCAGTACCAAAATTAAACATTTGATTAAATTTCAATGGGCCATTAATACCAGCAAATATACATATTGTGTTTCTGTCTGGTATATTTATAATTTTGTTATATAATAAATTATTATTAGTTGCCATTACTTGAAGCTCTTTCTTCATTTTTAATATTTCCGATGCATCTACGTGCTTTTTTTTAACTCCAAATATACTCGACCGAAAGGATTTTAACGACATTTTAATAGGTAAATTATTAGCTAAGCGACGAACGAAGTGAGCAGGTTCACGACCTAAGGTCGCGGCTTCGCCGTCCCTGTAGTACCCTTAAATAATTTCTAAAACACATTTAATTGGAAAACTATTACTTATTTTTTATTATACTCATCTCTAATTTCTAATTTTGATTCTGTTATTACATCATTTACTAAACGTTTATATTGAGGATGTTCAAAATTTATCGTTATAACATCTCCAAACTCTTTGTTTTCACCGGGAATAACAGCCAATAATGTACTCGGAGCACCATCAAGATAATTATAAAAAGTGCTTACTTGTTCTAAATGTAAATGCAATGATTTATAAATAGTAAAATCTATGGGTCTGTTTCCATAATGTTTTTCATTAGGTGTGAATATTTTTGTTTTATTAAATCCTAACATATATCTTAAACTTTTACTAATCTTTAATTCAAAAGGTGCGATTAAAGAAGCAATACCATTTGTTTCATTTACAGACAATTCAATATTCATCCGCTATTTGTTGAAAACTATAACAACCATCTATAAGTTTTATGGGTCTCTCCCCAGTTTTTTTTATATGTTCATCTGAAATATTATCCCAACCTACGAAATATGTTATATATTTTAAACCTATACGTTTATTTCCCTCTCTGTTATCAATGTAAGTAAATAAGTTTATTGTTTTATCAATATTTGAAATAGTATTGTACATTTTTTAGGGTAAAAAATGAATAAAAATTTTAAATATAATCCTAATGCATCATATAATCCTAACACTTAATATTCTGAAAAAGATATAACCCTTGTTAATCAATTAATATTTGTAAATCAAAAAGAAAATTTTGAAACAACTTTCCCCGATTTATTTCAAAAATATCAAAACCCCCCATTACATACCAACGAACCGTGGAATACATGGATGTATTCGTCTTTTGATCGGTGGCAGTGTCAGTTAAATTTTGCAGTCTGGTGTGCTAGTACAGGATGTTGTGTTTCTTTTGATCATCATATAACGGGGACTTCAAATCTAACCCAAACGGTTTATATGTTTCATTTATATTATTGTATTGCCAGAATCTTAAAAGAACTTAAATCACCATTGCCGACTGATTCTTCTTTCTGTTATTACAAAAATCCTTATGATAAAGCTGCATATCAAACAATATGTAATGAATTTCAAATTTCACCTCATACAGATTGGAGACAAAAATTAGAAACAGCTTGTCATGGTTTAGGAAATTTTACTGAATACTATAAACCGAGTGCTGAATATAGAATGAATCATTCTAAGAATGGACCATTATTAAATATAAACGATTCTTATTCCGATTTTTATTGGAACCTTAAAATATCTAAATTGTTGTAAATTTTGTTGAAAACTAAGGAGTATCTCCCTCATGCAAAGCTCTGTCCTTAGCTGATTTTGGCTTTACATTTAGATCATATTGGTTATTTGTTCTCTATCAGTTTTTAAACATCATTAGATTTTATGGTCTTCCAATGTTTAGATTTTATCTGTACTGAAGAGACACAAGTTGTCGAAATGCGCATATGCAGAAAATAAATTCACAGTAACTTCGGTATTTAGTTATCTATTAAACATACAATAGATATAAGTATGGCTTAGACAACATTTATTTTAGATAAATCAGAAGGTTTTACAAGACCAGGAATTGAACGTTTAAATGAAAGTATAAGAATTTTTGTATGGGCTTTATTAGGACCGCAATCTCAAACACGTGTAGATATATTAAAAATAGGTACAGGATTTGACGCTCAAAAACAATTCTTAGCGAACGTTCAAGATGCGATTAATAGTCCCATAGACTTACAATCTCAAATATCTAATTACGAACGAGTATTAAAATTTGCTCGGAGTAATGTTAATTATGTCTATGGTATTGGGTTATACACGTCTCCAAGTGATATGAGATTACAAATTGGAACAATTGTTGGTTATAATAACAAAATTGTAATCGCAACAAAAGACCAAAAACTAGGCTTTAACGATGATATAAATAATAAACATATTTCTCATTCTTTAGGAGGGTTAGATGGAACAAAAAAATCTTTACCAAAACCTTCTATTAAAT
>MJUU01034572.1:101356-138559 GCA_002080025.1 Modiolus philippinarum
CCACTACCAGAAGGAATAATTGCCTCAACAATAACACCAATAATCATTCCAAAAGCAGTTAAAATACTAGCTATTGTTATTCCTTGTTCTCTAAATAATGTTCTAATTCTTTCCCTTAATGTTGTGTCTTCATATAATATTTTATGTATTGTCTCTTTAATTCTATTTAACTGTTTACGTAGTTTATCTCTATGAATATTAATTACCTCTAATATTGCACTTCTACCAATTTCCAAATCTGCTAATTCTTTTCTTAATTTATTTATTTTATCTTCATTTTTTCTAGTTTAGCTTATCTTAATTCTTTCTTTTTTTCTTCTATTTGTTTATTTTTTTCATTCAGTTTTGGTAATTGAAGCGCAATCTCTTCTTCATTTGTTGTGAATGCTTCCATTAAACCATTCATTTCTCTCATATCTACATTTGTTTGTGTTTCTGCGTTTATTAATGAAGTTTCAACTTCTTTTACAGATGTTTCTTCATTTATTCTTCTTTGAGTTTCTCTATGAACTAAATTATATTCACTAGCAAATGATTCAATATCATTAAATATTTTTTTCTGTAATACTGGTTGTTTCTAATAGTTCTTGTGCTTCTTGTTGGGAAGTTATTTCTTTCGATGGAATTTCTATATTATTGAGTTCACGAACTGGTCCTTCATTTAACCTTCTCTGAAACTCTGCTCTACCTTCTATTATTCTTTCAGGAAGTTTATAATCTTCTACCTGAACGAACGATGATTGTTAAATCGTTTGTTGAAGTTATCCCCTGATTCCCCAACATACTGTAGTTTGCAAGACTGACATGTGAGGACATAAACAGTGTTTTTAAACTTACAGTTCGAGTCCGCATAAATGGTGTATTGTTGCCCAGTAACAGTGCTAGAAAATGTTTTTTTTCGGTATTGGCAGCTCGGCAGCAAGCACAGTTACTTCTACCGCAAGGCGGTATTTAAAAAAATAAAATAAAATTAATAAAGCGAAGCGGTACCCTTAAATCTTATAAATAATTAGTCCTACCATACCTAATACAACACTTCCAAATATTATTGCTTGTTTATTTTCTTCATGTTCTATATTAGATTTATCTTGAACATATTTAATAGAAGGTTTTGGTAAAGATTTTTTTGTTCCATCTAACCCTCCTAAAGAATGAGAAATATGTTTATTATTTATATCATCGTTAAAGCCTAGTTTTTGGTCTTTTGTTGCGATTACAATTTTGTTATTATAACCAACAATTGTTCCAATTTGTAATCTCATATCACTTGGAGACGTGTATAACCCAATACCATAGACATAATTAACATTACTCCGAGCAAATTTTAATACTCGTTCGTAATTAGATATTTGAGATTGTAAGTCTATGGGACTATTAATCGCATCTTGAACGTTCGCTAAGAATTGTTTTTGAGCGTCAAATCCTGTACCTATTTTTAATATATCTACACGTGTTTGAGATTGCGGTCCTAATAAAGCCCATACAAAAATTCTTATACTTTCATTTAAACGTTCAATTCCTGGTTTTGTAAAACCTTCTGATTTATCTAAAATAAATGTTGTCCAAGCCATACTTATATCTATTGTATGTTTAATAGATAACTAAATACCGAAGTTACTGTGAATTTATTTTCTGCATATGCGCATTTCGACAACTTAATTTTGCGCATTCAGATTTAACAAATTTGCATTTCTTCAAAATTGTTTTTCAAGCAGCATTATCTTTAAACTTTGTCGAAGTTTTTTTCATGCCCCGTGAGCTAAGGTCGAGCATATATTGTTTTACCCTTGTCCGTCTGTTTTTCCCTTTGTCCATAAAATCATGTTTAGCAGCTTGGCATCATATGTGTCTTACAGACACAAAATCCTATAAATCCTCAAGTTTGTCAGAGGAAATTGTAAGTAACTTGCAAATTTTGCTAAAAAAATGCAAGTCGAGGTATGTACTGCAATAATTACTATTTAGTTCTAATAAGGGTCAACAAAACCATTCTAAATACTTATGTGATGTTTGATGATTTTCAAATTTGCTTTGAAAAATCATCATCTATTAAATGTTGTCAAAAAGGATTTCCGCCATTATTTTCTCCTAAGACATGTTACAAATATTGTTAATCTACAATTTACTGCTGAACATAACATTCTGTAGTTTAGTGTTTGAAATTTGTTTCTCAGGGATTAGAGCAATATTGGAGTATGTCACAAATAGCGTACAATTAGACGAACAGACTGCATGATATAATGCTTGTGGGGGCATGATTTTAAATGATAGTTTACACGTTCTTCCTAATAAGTCTCTTTTTCTCTGATTTCATTTTTATTACAATAGCACATGTGTAGTATTTTACATTTTTTATTACATTTTCAGTGTCGCTTCAAGATATGGTAAATTTTTGTTCTGCCTGCTGTACAACTGATTGATTGATTGAATATTGTTTAACGTCTACTGAGCAATATGTCAGCTATATAAAGAAGAGAACAAGTTTGTTAATAGATATCACTTTTGTAAGAAAAGGTATTGGGACGGGAAATTCTGACTGCCACTTGGAAAGTAGGGTGAAATAAAAAGGGGCGAGGAATTTAGCCTTGTAGCCAATCACCTACGGACCTGCCAAAAACAAAAAAAGAGCTTGCTACAAGGGCTCTTTAACATGCAGGAAGCGTGGAATTTCTTCATACATGTAAACCTGAATTTACATCCAGTTGGAAAGATGTGTTGTCATTCAACCCGCACAACCACGGACATCCAGTTTTGGAGGGGTTGTGCCCCGCAGCCTGAAATAGTGGGTCCTATTTCTATATCCCGGAGTTCCCTTGGGGTCAGCCCCGTTTAGGAGGGGTCATATCCAACAAGCCGGAGATAATAGGTCCTATTTCTATTCCCCGGGGTTCCCTCGGGGCTGTACAATCAAATTTCTGCTTCTGCCATAGACAAGTCAAGAGACAAATGTGATTATCTTCATGCTTTGAGTTTTTCAATGACAAAACGCTATAATGGCATCAAAAGTATATCCTTAGGGTTTTTGTTGATAAATGCAGATACTTAGAAATTGACTGCCAAGTTCTGTCAATGTCTTAAAATCTAGTGAAAAATATCAGTCATTTTGTAAAATGACTGCTTATTTTTAGACATTTTACAAAATGACCAACCGCTTTAAGCATGTTATTAAATGGCTGAAATTTTAGGCATTTTACAAAATGCCTAATTTCAGAAAATGACTGTAACATATAAAAACGTCTGCAATACATGTGTAAATAAAATGCCACTGAGGCTGGTAGCGCGGCCGTAAGCTACGGAAATATGCTATAATAACGTTTTTATTTATATTATTGGCTTAGAGACTTTATAAAATAATATAAATAGAAACGTTATTATAGCATATTGCCATAGCTTACGGCCGCGCTACCAGCATTCCTCAGCGGCATTTTATTTACACAGAGAAAAAAGAAGGGAAACAGGGAATGTGTCAAAGAGACAACGATCCAAAGGGGACAAATAACAACTCAAAGCCACCGTAAGATCTTGAATGAACGATGAGAAAACCACACACCTAACGGCAGGTCGGAGTCGGCCCCTGAATAAAGAGTAATCAAGTTGAGCGAAATAAACATCATCCTGGACTCCTATAGACATAAAGTAAACTAACTAGTAAAAGACAAAACACACAAAGGCTTAATAAATTTCCTGACTTAGGATAGGCGCAAACCTGCTGCGGCGAGGTTAAACCAGTTTTATTGGGTCCAAACCATCCCCCTATAGCCAATGTGATAAATAAAAAAAAACAATCGTAACAACAGTAAAATTCAGTTGGTAACAGGACTGAGTCAATTGTGGAAAATGAAACTGAACGAACTAAATATACGGACATAAACAAGAAATCACGATAGACTACTAGCAGTTAACTGACATGCCAGCTCCAGACTCATTACCAACTGACAAAGTAAGTTATATACCCTTAGTATACAGCTTCCACCAAGATCCCTTCCTGTGAGGAGTTTAGCATAATGATTCCATGCATATACCGGAATACATAACCAGTGTCCATGCAATACAGATTTTAGAGATTTAGAATGTGTTTAGTTATAATGCAGATACCCCATCAAAAAATCGATGTTATTACCAAAGAAGGCCATACGTAATGACTTGATGACAATATCGTAATTATAACATGTATTACAGACGTCAAACACAAATTACAGAATCATCATCAACGTAATAATTAAAAGTTTCCGCCATAATCCTACAACGTAAAGTTGTCGCAATGAAAAAGAAAAGAATGCGCAGTACAGTTACGGCCACCCGGTAATAACTTTGGTTTTGGAATCCGGTGATTGCATTTGCAATCTCTGGAAAACCCCTATGTCACGTGACATTCAATGGCGCGTCTGCTAACTGTCGTCTATTTCTTTTAAATTACAAGGAAATGTGGTAATGAAAAATAGTATTCTATTGAGTATACGATGCAAATATTCCAGCTTCATGGATCTTGTATTTTGTGCAAGACATTTTAACATAGAGATGGTTAGATAGCTGATAGAAAAGTTCAAACAGACAGCCTAAAAATAGAAAACCAGTCTCCCCGAGAAGCTCTTGACGACCATCATGTTACATACATCGGACATGATCGAGAATTATGTGCTTAATCAATAATGTGGGGATCATAGGTATGTAACGGATCAATCTAAGTATTTATCACTATTTCCGGGTAAATAACTTAATACCGAAGTCACTGTGAATTTAATTTCTGCATATGCGCATTTCTTTAATACCGAAGTCACTGGGTTCCGGGTAACTCATGATTGTGTGTGACTGAATAACCCTCATTTGTTTGCTGTCAATCAATATACTAGAGAAAAATGTGGTTTTTGGAGGCAACTTCTCCAAATCCCAACAGTCTATCATGGGGCGATAACGTCCAGTGTAAAGTATTACAGCTACGCATACAAGTTAATCATTAAAGTGAATCAAAGGAGTAAATTATGCTTATGTTGAATAACGAGTAGGCCAATTTACTGCCACTGGAAAATGTGAATACCCCCCCACCCGTGAGTGCAGTGGCAGATTTNAGTAAGTGTAGTTTGCACGTAGTGCTAATTTGATTCAGAATTGATTCAAAATTTTAACTTATATGGCTCTTGTATCGATATTGAAAAAAATATGAAATTGGCAATATATTTCCCTCTAAGAGACAAAGGATGAACGATTATTCATGTTTTTATTGGCGGATTAAGAGAGGACTTCTCGATTTAAAAAAAAAATAATTTCGTGCAGAATTTAGTCAACAGTTAAAAAAAATGGCAAAAATTAGAATGGAACCTCTCCTTTCTCTGGATCTCATTTGAATCCCCCTTTTCGAAGTTAAGGAAATTATGTTTTTTGCCAAATTTCGACAGTTATGCAAGATGTTCCCTTTTTACTTCGGAATTCTAATATGGTCAAGATACTGCATTTACATGTGACGTACTTCTTTTATCCATTTTCAATGATAACATACCAACACATTTTTATGGAATCGCTAGATAAAAATTTGTCAACTAAATATGTCCACGCATGCTGTCTAAACCAATGTATTACAGAATTTCTCTTTTACATTGTATAGTTTGAGACCATAAAGGCATCATATGAAACACGTATACAGCATTACAAAATTTACTGTTTTTTATGCAACTTCGGTATTAATTGTATTCAAAAGTTCAAATAAGTATTTCATATATCACATTGGCATCGCTTACTTGTATTAGCTAAAACAGAACAAACGTCAGTTCTTTGGGACAAACATTATGCAGTTTAATTAAGAAACCTTTTATATTCACCGTATTATCAATAACATTTGTCCATGCCCTATAATCAACCAGTTTAAGTACACTAAACATTTGACAGCTTTCAACGAATATAGCCTTGCAATCAACTAGCGTAGTAACTAAACCACTACCAAAAGATATGCGTTTGTCATACCCATTTACTAGACGCAAATATACAAAATGTATGAGGCTTTCAACAATGCGCAAATACACCTGCACTAGTTTCATCGGTTTGAGCAGAATTCACTTGCCGGATGTCGAACAACGCTACGTCCATGGTTGTCTACGTCAATGGACGCGGGGTCGTGAACAGACATAAACATATCGGACAAAGTACCCTAATAAACACTCGACAGAAGGACCGAAAGACAATTCGAAATACAAACGACTACAGGATATTCATCGAGTTGGTTGCAAGATAACTTGGCAAATAAATTGGGGAGATGTGGGCATAATAACTAAAGATGGTAGTAAATAGTATGATTTTTAAAGAAAATATGAAAGCCAAAATGTAAAATTTTGAAAATTTTAACTGAAGAAAAGTAGAGAGCATGCACCTCAATCAATGGAGATATTAATAAGAACTCCACACTTCAAGAGAGACGAACTCATGTCATAAATGCAAAAACAAGAGATATTGTCAACGAGTAAATTAATGTACACGACACAAAATTCCTACAGATACATGGAAAATTAATCAAATGAAACAACGCATTTATTGTTCTTCATCTTCTATACCTTCAACATTTCCCATATATATAGTATTTTGTTGTACAATAAACAATTTTACGATTATCTAGCGTAAATCCGACTAAACAGTACTTCAGTACTTTGATTTTATCCTGAAATTATTTTTAAGTTCAGCTATTTTAAAATGTTTTTTTGTGAGGCAGTACTTGGAAGAAAGTAAATAACTTCTCCCTTTTAGGTTAAATCATACTACACATGTACTAGAAGAATTAATTTGGACTGTGATTTCTAAGTATTGAGATTTTTAGACCAGTCGCCCTGAGAACCGGTTACCAATTACCTACCCTACGAATACAAGAAATACTGCTGGTCGTATTCGCCTAGGTAATTCGATAATTAGAAAATTTATGTTTTCTTTAGTTCTGCTTTTTCCCAATCTGTAACTTTAACTTTTTGAAACTTGTATTTATAAGTTAAGTCTGGAGGATGGTAAAGAGTTAATTTTCATACAATGACAAGGTAATTTTTTATTTTTTGTACATCGTGCAACAGTGCAAGACCTTTATTATTTCTCGTACATTCATACAAAACATGAACATGATGAATCATACACTGTACACACCAATTTCAATGTGTAGGGCTATTTTGGTAGATGATAGTACAAGCCATTTTTTGTTTGTATGTCTTACACAGACCCCCCCCCAAACCCTTAAGGGCCTCCTTATAAGTACATTTGACAAAACTTGCAAGGTGTTTACACTTTACAATGTTTCGGAGGACTACTAATAGGTATTCTGATGGATGCAAGAACTTAATTATTTTAAACTAACAGTATTCATGTAGGTCCCGGGATGTAGGTATAAGTTATGAAATTTATTTCTTTAGCTAAAAACTTCCCAGAAAGGTGTCAATGATAATGACACTTAATGGGGTCTAAATAGAGGGTCCCTTTTTCCGGAATCATGTCATTTTTTCTAAACTTTCCCATTTCATGTTCAGTGAAATATTTCCTGTTTTCATGTGTACATTTCACACGATTCAATTTTCCACTTGCTTATAAAAGGCCAGACCTGCTTTCTAATTATAACCCATCAAGACCAACACAGAATCAAGTTATCGATTTTTAGCTGAACTGGCCTAAACATGCTTGGAGTGCGTCCGTCTGCCGTAGACTTTTTTTACGAGCGCAAAAATTTTGCGGTCGTATAATGGTATGGTGTTGGCATTGTCCGCGGCGGCGTCATCCGCATCTGTGGACAGCATAACTTTGCTTCTGGTGGACGGATCTTTCTGAAATTTTAGAATGATATATCTTGGCATACGCTTACAGGGGTTTCAATTTGGAGTCCTTTGCCTCGTCTGTTTTAGAAAAATGGGTGAAATTGGGTGTTTTCATGTATTTGAGTGTAGAATCTTTATTATTTATTTGATTTGATGGGGTTTGTTTCAAGGTGTTTCCGAGGATATTTCCAATCTGTGATCTGCGTATAGAGGAGTTATAGTCCTTATTGGTCAAATCTTTCGTAACTTTATACATTTTGCTTTGTATTTCAATAATGATTTGAGATATAGGTAAGATTTAAAGCAAAAATGTTTAGAATTTCATGATGAAAGTTGTCGACCTCATTCAAGATGGCCACCAGATTGGAACTTAGTTTAACATTGGACCCTATGAGAAATCACATTCAAAGATCTTCTCCTCTGAGGCTACCTTTCAAGTTGTAACCATACTTGGTCACAACTGTCCTTAGTTGGTCCCTTTGAAAAATGTGCCCAGGAAGTTCACATAAGATCCAAAATGACTGCCAAAGGAAAACATAGTTTAACATAGGGCCCTAAGCATACTAAGGGAAATGACATTTTTTGATAACTTCAAATTTATGCAACTTCTTTATTTTAGTACCGGTATTTATTTTCAGTATGATAAGTGATGTGGCATGTTTGGTGAACAAGTGAATTTAAGCTTCTGTAATATAATGTAATACATTCATTTTGTTTTGTGGAAGATGTCAGTTCAAGTCTGACCAGAAGCTAGAAGCACTAGTGTTTTCAGATGAACATGTTAAACACAGACAAAAAAAATACATTGTTACTTGAAACAGATAATAAAAGTAAGCTATTAATGACATTAACTTCTCTTGGTTTAAGGTATTCATTTCATAATATTCATATACAAGCTTATTTGTCCATTTATTCCATCTTTTGTAAAGAAATTGCATAAATTTTGAAGAACTAATCGACAACATATCTTTGAAAAATAAACAAATAAACACCTCAGGGATACTCTTAAATAAAAAGACATATTTATATCTCCACCCGAAAACAAAGTTTGGGGGTAGGAATCACCCTGTCTGTCCGTCCATACTTCTTGTCAGCGCAACTCCTCTTTAACCACTTGAAGGATTTTGATGTAACTTTATACAAAGGTAGGAAACTATAAGGAAATGAGCATGAAAGAATATAATTATTGTCCGAAACCAGGAAGGGAAGATAATTTGACTTGGACTTTTCTTTGATTTCCTATGTAGGGTTTACCTGGTCAAATCCTCGTACAATAAAATTCTCTTACAACGCTGGAAGGATTTTGATGAAACTCTATACAAAGTTAGGACACTATATGGAGATGTGCGTGAAGGGATATATTTATTGTCCAAAACCAGAAAGGGGAGGTAATATGACTTGGAATTTCGTTAATTCCTTCTGCAATAATTTTTGTCTCGCCCAAGACGAAAGTCGCGGAAAGCAAGATATAGGTTGGCAAAGTATGATGACGGCGGCGAAGTTAACTTTTACCAAATACAGGATATTTTGAAAACCCTTTAATATAGGAACACCATATGTGGTCCAGTGGTAGTACTAATCAAGTGCTACCTGACGGACATAACGTCATGTGACCTTGACCTCAATTGCACGGTCTAGTGGCCAAGTTAAGTTTTTCTGCTTAAGTCCATTTCTCAATAAGTAGAAGTGGTAGGTTGATAAGTATATGTTATCGGGCTCTTGACAGCAATATATCGTAAAATATCAACCCGTGAGCCAGAATATGAAGCAAAGGGGCGAGTGAGCGTAGCGAACGAGCCCAAAGCTTCATATTCTGGCGAGCGGGGTTATATTTTACAATACATCAGCTGTCAAAAGCCAGATAACTTGTTTATCATCCTTTATTTTATATTTTAGATTTGTAATTATTGAACTGAATTTTCAAATTCTCCCAAAGTTGCGCGGGAAATTCGACATACATGCCATTCTCGCCTTTTCAGCAATTTACAGCTTAAAAACATGTTTTGTAGTTTTTTTTATCATTTTATTGCCAAAGGTTTTGTAACTGGGTGAATAATTTGACCGAAATTCTCTAAATAATGTCGAATTTGAATTTTGCCTCAACCTTTTGTTGTTACGACATTCTATCGTTGCTTGGAGCTATGTGAAAACGTCAAAGCTCTGCAGGATATATCAACGACCTAGTTTCTACAATTTTTCTGACATCTATTTTATCTATTTGTGTAATTATGATTCTGTTCCGAGTACCTAATCGGAAAGAGCAAATGCAATAGATGTTTATTGTTACAAATTTGATTTCGTTTGAAACCTTGAAAAAAAGTTATTGCCTTTGAAACTTTGGGAGAATCCCTTGATATATCCAGGTCAACCTCTGATATATCCGGGTCAACCAGATACGGCTTTTGCTAAAAGGCTCTGCAGGCTGATATAACCATGGGAAAGGATGATAATATTTGGTATGTAAGTTGGTCTTGAGTAGTACATGTCAGTCTGGCAGGTGACATTTGTCCTTGACCTCAATTTCACGGTCTAGTGGCCACGTTAAGTTTTCTGCTTAAGTCCATTGCTCAATAACTAGAAGTGGTAGGTTGATAATATTTGGTATGTAGGTTGGTCTTGGGTAGTACATGTCAGTCTGGCAGGTGACTTTTGTCCTTGACCTCAATTTCATGGTCTAGTGGCCATGTTAAGTTTTTATGCCCCACCACGAAGTTGGAAGGGGCATATAGATTTACCCTTGTCCGTACGTCCGTACGTCCCGATGTTATATATTTTGTAACGCAATGTCTTGGCATTAATTACAAGAAATCAGCTAATTTCTTGTAATTAATGCCAAGACATTGTGTTACAAAATATATTTTTTTCTCAGTTTTACACGAAAAGCTAAACTTACATCGCTCACACTTCTTGGGGTAACTAAAAAAGTTAATTATTACTTTCATGCTAAATTTCAACAGCATTTGTCGCTGCATTGCTAAAAAAATCGTTGTTTTAAAAAATAAGTTATGTAACTTTTATCACAGACTGTAAGTCTTACTTACGGTTGTTTTGTATGCTGTTTAACGAATATTTTACTACACAACATGTGAAAAAAAACACGGTAAAAAGTGAAATTTCAGCTATTTGCGATAATCAATGAACGGATATGGAGCACATGAGACAAAGTCTCCACAAATACATTTATTTTCACGTAGCTAAATACATTTGTTTTTCCTTTCTTTTTAGCAGAAATCGAGGACAATAAGTATCGATACGCTGGGTTTCGTACCGATGTACAGAGTTTGTTGAAAAATATCACGATATGTAGATAAATCGGCGTATCTTTACACCACTATTGCGAGTCTGTTTCGGCAGAATGTTTCCGGCAATTCATTTCTCCGTGTGTATCTCTTAATCTGTAAATAATTTGAAAGATATTACGCTTTGTCTCCCGCTATTTTGAACATGTTTTTAAAGAATACAACAATTTTGACCTTCCCCTAATTCGTTTGACTTTTAGAAATCACACTGAAATTGTCCTGAGATATCATCGCCTCTGAAACTGCTGAAGCAAACTGTAATAAGATGGCGTATGCAAGGTCTTTCACAATTTACCGATTTCTTTTCAATATATTCACAAACCTGGCAGTCACTGCAGATTTTACCCTTTGAGATTATCTTGATCTTACAAAAAAATCCGCTGAACCAAACTTGACAGGTAAGTTGTATGGAAGGTATGTAGTTTGGTTCCTCTCATGCTACAAACTCCCAAGACCACCAGACGAAAAGAAACTACAAAAAAGGGCAACCGATGTGGTACTAGCATTTTGTAATATTGTCTATAGAGGTCTAGAGACAATTGAATTCCTATCAATAAGCAGTGTATTCTTCTATAAAGGCCCTTATTTAATGTATACAGGCACAAATTGATTCCGTTACTTTTGTAAGACTATGCAGGTTTATACATGTGTACTTTACTACAAGAAAGAGAATTAATTTCACATGTTAAATCACTGGAGGATCCAGCTCTGAAAAGGGAGATCCCAATGAGTTTCCAGAAAGAAAGGATTTCAGGCCATTTTTGTCAGTTTTGCGTAAATTTTGCACGAGATTTAAACTTTTTTCCTTAAAAGGCTGAGGGTTCCAAGGGTTGGATCCGCCAATGTTACTAAATGGAACGCCATCAAAATTATCCGATATATTTAAGTATTGCAGCACTTTCATAACTTGTTAAGAAAAAAAAATAGGTCTGCAATGTTCAACAGTTGAGCTTAATTAAGACAAAACAGATGAAATTCCAACCCTTGATTTTTTTAAGATTTGGTTTTTATTATTGATGATCATTTTAAAGAGGTGGGGTCACTTACTCGTGATTTTATTTCCTTCAGCATACCAGTTTTTGTGAATGTATTAAATCTTTGCCAAAATTGTGTCAGGTCATCCGTTATAAGATAAGAAAATCAATTCAAATGCATTTTCATACTTTTAGATAAAAGATTCAGCCACTGAATTTAACATTTCATTGCAATTTTTACAGATTTCGGCAACTTTTGTTAAAATTCGCTGTATAGTACATACAGAACCAAACTATACTAACAGTCATTTGGAAGGACAAATGTTTATACACTCGCAAAAAAAATGGTTTTGGTTCTTGGTGTCCTTCAAGTACCGTAAAATGGCTTAAATAGAGAGAAAATGTTATTTACAGCCATATTCCGCTGTTTACATGTAAAAAAACATACACGCGCGGCATATATTAATTTTACTCATTGGAAGTACAAATACCAGAGACTACCTACACAATTTTACGACAACATGTGAGTTTATTCTGAAAATTTCCAAAGTTATGAACAAAATTCACGGCTTTATGCTCCTTTTTCTTTATTTTAAATGTAGTCTATTAGCCCTATGTTATAATTCAAAGTTATGTATCCTGCTATTTTTCTTGTTTTTTCTCAAATGTGTTTGGATATTTCTTTTTTGCGTGCTTCTATGATATGGTGAAATATTTCTTCGAAACAGTAAAAGTTCCATTCACAAAGTAACAAAATGCCTGCTGACACGGTCCATTTTACTACAAAAGTAACATAAAATACCTCAAGTTGCAAAAACATAATAAAATTGTATGGTACGGCTAAATACTGCTCATTTCAATAAAAATAATACGTCAGTCAGCCTACAACTGTTTTCTTGATAAGACAGTTAACAGACTTACAGTACTACCGTAAACAGTATACAGTCGACAATTTTATTTAAATGATATTTTCGCTATCAAAAAGAAAGTGCATATGATTATCTGGCTTTGTATGTGCAGTTAATAATACAATATACTAACTTTATGAATATAAAGACAGACACGCACACATGAGCAAAGAAATAGCTCTATTTCTGTTTTATGTCTGTTTATTTCACGTTTGAATATAGACTTTTGAATTTGAAATCAACAGGCTACTTGTAAACAACATCATCTTCGGATACATTAATCATTCATACACGTTGGGCGAACTTTACAAACTTAAAAAAATTCCTAAGTCATTGACAATATGTAAAAAACTTACAGAACATGTATGCTGTTTCACATGTTTACCTCTAAAAACGTTCTACAGCCTACAGATTGAAGCGTAAGACAGATATTTCAGGCGCACAGGTTCCTATACTGTGTAGAGGGGAGAAACACACTTTTTGTTGTACCCCTCTTGAAAAGTTGTTTTCAAAGTGTTGAAATGAAATTTCTCTTACGCTTAATATTTTTGTGTTCAATGTCAAAGAGGCAAAAAATACAAAATGTAAGAGTTGAAATTTATTTTTGTATGATTTTGACAGTATTTTCACTTACATTTGCACTTACTATATAGATTCAGGATTTATTGTTTTGGTGAATAATAAGTTTTAAAATATAACATAAAATGGGGGGGGGTGGCATCGTTCATTTAAGAGCATAAACTGCAAATGAAAATTTATGGATTTTACATAGAAGTACATTGTAATAGGGAAATTATTATATGAGAGGATAGATTTTAAAATATATTATAGATTTTGTTCATACTTTGCAGGTGTTATGAAATCATTATATAGCATGATATAGTTTATATATAAAAAAATAAAAATTAGGGGTCACTGTTTACATAAGGGAGATAAATTGTGAACTGGATCGGATTGTCATGTGCTATTTTTTCAGCCATAATATTTGTTCTTAAGTATTATAGAGGAACAAATATATAGCATTTGTTCCTAACAGAATCAATATTATATAACAATTGTTCCAAAAGGAAGAAATATTATGATAATGTTAATAATATTTGTTCCAAAGGAACTTTCGTTATGCGGAACAAATATACATTGACAGGATATGACTTTTCCGGAAAGGCTCTGCAAGCTTATATAACCATGGGGAAGGTTGATAAAAAAATATCATCATTGGTACAGACATGCTGTTGTTTGATATTTCTTTTTGCCGTTTTTGACGGAACAATTACCAGCAGATCAAGCTTTTAGATAATGGAGAGATAACAGTCAATATTCTGCAAAAAAATTTGAAAAATATTTCTAGAAAAGGGGGGGTGCAATACCAGACCCAGCCAAAGGACTTATAATGTCCTTACCCAGCCTATTGATCTGTTTATGACTATAGAACCTACATTATGGCTAACTTTCTCTCCTCATAACCCTGTTGACTCCGTATTATTTTCCTTTCTCGTACAATCAAAATGCTAATTCTTCATCTTAACAGAGACTTGTATACTGATTTCAAGGACGAATAGAAACCGCCGATAATCGGAAAGAGTTTGGAAAAGCTAATGCTTGTTGTATTTTTTATATTTGAAGGTTTTGATTACTAAATCGACGATTACTTCCTTTTTTGCGGTTCCGTACTTTGGTGCTACCAGCTACGGGTCAAAAATTAAAACGGCATCACTTGGGCGTTTTATTCTGACCTCATTAAAACGTGCCTTCCACAAAATTACGGAAAAAAACACAAATCGTCCTAGAGCAAGTGCATACCAACAATCGATTTTCATGAAACTCGGAGGATATACGAAAGAGAAAGTGAAGATTTTAGAAATACATGCTCATTGGATCATCTTTAAGTAATTGTTCGGTTAAAATGAAAATTATGATGCGTAATTGATATAAACTGCATACAAGGTCTGAATTATCTCGAAAATCTTTCTTTACATGGAGATATGAACAAATGAGCAGCATTTTTTCTGGCAGGATATTTATTTTAGAAAATGTAGATATCAATTTTAGATTGTAATGACACGATTTACCCCTTGCTCTAGGTCGATGAATTTGGCCGAACTCTAGTTTCACTTTAATGTGTCACGTGACCATATCAACACATTTCTAAGAATAAACAATTATGTTTTAGAACACGTAACTACGATCTTTCAATATATATTACAAAAACACATTTCTTTGTATTGTTTTGGCAATCAAAATACTGATTTTTCCAAGGAATGGCAATTTTAGTGCAATTTACTAGAACGGGTGGCCGTAACTGTACTGCGTGTGTTACTAATGCAGTAAATTACCGAATGAAGTATTTGTCAAAATATATCGCCCTCGCCCCATTATTATTCTTGTGTGTTTAATCCATATGGTTTATATGTTCTCATTTTATTTTTCCAAAGTATTTCTTGAGTTTTGTGGTAAATTTCGTTGCCGAATAGATTCTCAATACCCTGTACTTGAAAGTCATCAACTGTATGGTTATTTGAATAGAAATGCTTTGCTACGGGATCTTCATATCTTGTTCTGATTCTTGAAAAGTTTAGTAACATCCTCTGATAAAGTTCGCCAGTCTCGCCCACATAAATTTGTTAAATTTTTCACAAAATATTGCGTACACAACATTTTCACTCTTGCAGTTTACATAGTTTCTGACAGCATACTCGTTACCTTTGCAATCGGAAAAAGTTCCGGAGTTGATAATGTAAGGACAGACTGCACAGTTTCGTCAACAAGGTTCACATTAATTAGGTTTTTGAAATAAAATTATTGTTGTGTTTTTATGCACTAATATGTTTTGGAAGTTTTTATTCCTTCTGTACGCTAATAGTGGTTGAATCGGAAATATCTGTTTCATGCGGTCGGAAGAATGCAGTATCAACAAATGTTTATTTAAAATCCGTTTGATGTCTAGTAGCCTTTTTGAGAATGTAAGTACAAGTGGGACACGGTCAATTTTCTTTATTTTATTTTTGTATTTAAGTAGCTTTTCATGGTCCAAATTATCAACTTTTCTCAACAATCTTTCAACAATTTTGCCGTTGTATCCTGTTTTTTAATAATTGATTTGTTTTTTTCATACGATTTTCTTCTTACAATTGGAGTTTTCCGAACATATGCGTTTTACGCGCACACCGAAGCCATAGGGTAGAGCTTGTTTTGTTGAGTCCGGGTGACACGAAGTAGAATGAAGATATAGATGACCGTCGGTGTCTTTTGTGTATAATTCAGTGACAAACATTTGTTGTTGAATACGAACTAAAACATCTAAAAATTCTATTTTATCAAACGAAAATCTTAAGTCCACCTGAATACGTGGGTGAATATTACTTGCAGTTTCATGAAACTTCTTTAAATTTTCTACCCCTTGTGTCCACAACCCCCATATATCGTCTACGTAACAAAAATATGCATTCGGTGTATATTCCGCTCATTTGAAAAGTTCCCCTTCCCATTCCCCTAAATATGTCAACATAGTTCATGCCTAAATGAGATCCAATTGCAGTTCCTTCTTTTTGAATGATTTTTTTTTTTTTTTTTTTGGCCGAAAGAGAAGTTATTATTTTGTAAAACCATATCCATCACTTTAAGCACTTCGTCTGATGGAATATCACGTGTTTTCTATTGTTTAATGCATTTTTAATTGCGACACGAGATTCTTTGCGGGGTACCATAGGATACAGCGATTTCACATCCATAGAAAATAATATTGAATTTTCCGGGATGGGTTGATTTATTTGAGAACGTTTGTGCAGAAAATCCGTAGTATCCAAAACATAGCATGGAAGTAATCTAACGTGCTCGGACAACTGTTCTTTGACTACCTTTGCCATCTTTGAAGTTGGATGGTTTTTCCCGTTCGCTATTACCCGAACTGGTATATCCTTTTTGTGTAATTTCGGATTTGCCTGAACCTTTCCCGGTCCGCTATCGATAGGTAACATATAGTTTCTCAAATTTTCGCTGATTGATCCGCGTTAGTACATTTCATTAACTAGTTTCTTTACTTTATTTCTGATTTTTTTGCGTGGGGTCTTTATCTTCACATGCATACGTGGTATTATCCATTAGCTCATTCTCCAACTTATCCCTGCATAAATCCGCGTCAAGTACAACAATTCCTAATTCTTTGTCTGCAGGACGAATAATGATTTTATCGTTTTCGAGCAATTCCCACAATGCCTGTTTTTCCGATCTGCTCACGTTTAGCTTAAAATCTTTACGTAGCCCGTTTATGATATCACCTTTAATTGTCAGTATGAATAAGTCTAGCCACTTATCTCGCCCAGGCTTTGGTGTAAATGTTTTCCTCTTAAATTTTGTGTCAAGTTCGTTTTCTGTGTTTTCCTGATCTCCCTCCTTAAAAAAAATTCTCTCAGTCGCATGTGCCGTTCCCAAATTTTTAAATCCGAGATGAGTCATCCACGGTCGATATTTCGACGCGTTGAAACAAACTTTAAGCCTTTCGATAATAATGATAACGGTCTATCGTTAGAACCCAACGGGGTTAGAATAAGAGAAATGAAAATCGAGATTGCCTTCCCAACGAGGGATTGGGCTGTTCTTCGAATGTAGCGATCTTATAGACAAATTACACTGCCCATGCTATCTCTGTGGGATGTAAAATACAGCGAACCACAAATTTATTTTGACACGTAATATGACACTTAAGTATATTAACTAACCGAAATTCTACGGTGGTCCAGTTGCAGTGTATCAGACTTTTAACCCTTACAACTTTGACGGAATCGGCGAAAAAGTAATATTTAACCACTGTGGGAGACAAAAGGGATGTAAAATAGAACGAACCACAAATTAATTTGACACGTAATATGACACTTAAGTATATTAAGAATTAGAGAAATGAATATCGAGATTGCCTTCCCTCCGAGGGATTTGGCTGTTCTTCGAATGCACAGATATTACAGACAGATTACACTGCCCACGCCATCTCTGTGGGAGACCAAAGGGATGTAAAATATACCGAACCACAAATTTATTTTGACATGTAATATGACACTTAAGTATATAATTATAATTGAATTAGCCCACATTTTGATGGGGCGCTCATCATAGATCGGTCCATAATATAGACAAAAACGAAGCACAAATAAGATGTCGAGTTTTCATCGGTACTCACTCTAATTCTAATTTTAAAGCAAAACAAGTACCATGGATTTTCTTGCACAAAGTGATAAGGAATACAGACTGTTAGTTAAATGAATAAATAGGCTGTCTATAAATTCAGTCAACGTTGAAACTTATTCATCTCAGCGGATTTGCGAATATTTACGCTAATGCATGGCATAAAAAATAAAATATAACGGTTTATCGTAGGAACCCAACGGGGTTCGAATTAGAGAAATGAATATCGAGATAACCTTCCCACCGATGGATTTGGCTGTTCTTTGAATGAAGAGATATTACAGACAGATTACACTGCCCAAGCCATCTCTGTGGGAGACCAAAGGGATGTAAAATAGAGCGAACCACAAATTTATTTGGCACGTAAAATGACACTTAAGTATATTAATTAACCGAAATTCTTACAAGTCTACGGTGGTCCAGTGGTAGCGCATCAGACTTTTAACCTTTACAACCTTGACGGAAGGGGTTCGAATCTCACTGGAATCAACAAAAATTTAATACCTAATATCAAAAGACTTATACTTTGGATTTGGATTGATAAAAAAGATAGAAAAATCCATCACAGGCAGATGATTCAAGCCAAAATGATTAATTTCATTTTTTAAAACAAATTTTGTTTCAATGAAGTACTCAAACTTGCGGTTAATTTATCTTCTGCATATGGCCATTTCGACAACAAGTCTCAGCAGTGCAGATTACATCAAAGCAATTGGAAAACCGAATAAAAACAAAAAAATTTAAGTGTCATTTTCCAAATATTGAAATAGCCCAGATTTTGATGGGGCGCTCATCATAGATCGGTCCATATTATACAATAAAAACGAAGCACAAATAAGATATCGAGATTTTCATCGGACATCACTCTTATTCTTATTTTAAAGTTAAACAAGTACCATGGATTTTCTTGCACAAAGTGAAAAGGAATGCAGACTGTTAGTTAAATTAATAGATAAGCTGTCTATAAATTCGGTCAACGCGGAAACTTGTTCATCTCCCCGGATTTGCGAATATTTACGCTAATGCATGGCATAAAATTAAAATATAAAGGTCTATCGTAGGAACCCAACGAGGTTAGAATTAGAGAAACGAATATCGAGATTGCCTTCCCACCGAGGGATTTGGCTGTTCTTCGAATGCACAGATATTACAGACAGATTACAATGCCCAAGCCATCTCTCGGAGACCAAAGGGATGTAAAATAGAGCGAAAGACAAATTTATTTTGACAGGTAATATGACACTTAAGTGTATTAATTTACCGAAATTCTCACACGTCTACGGTGGTCCTGTGGTAGCCTATCAGACTTTTAACCCTTACAACCTTGACGGAAGGGGTTCGAATCTCACTGGAATCAAAAAAAATTTAATATTGAATATCAAAGACTTAGACTTTGGATTTGGATTGATCAAAAAGATAGAAAAATACATCACAGACAGATGATTCAAGCCAAAATGATTAATTTCATTTTTTTAAAACAAATTTTGTTTCAAGGAAGTACCCAAAATTGCAGTTAATTTATCTTCGGCATATGGCCATTTCGACAACAAGTCTAATCAGTTCAGATTATAACAAAGCAATTGCGAAACCGAATAAAAACAAAAAAATTGTAAGTGTCATTTTCCAAAAATTGAAATATCTCAGATTTTGATCGGGCGCTCATCATAGATCGGTCCATAATATACCATAAAACGAAGCACATAAAAGATGTCGGGGTTTTCATCGGTACTCACTCTTATTCTTATTTTAAAGCAAAGCAAGTACCATTGATTTTCTTGCACAAAGTGAAAGAGAAAGCAGACTGTAAGTTAAATGAATAGATAAGTTGGCTATAAATTCGGTCAACGTGGAAATTTGTTCATCTCCCCGGATTTGCGAATATTTACGGTAATGCATCGACGAAAAATTAACATATAACGGTCTATCGTAGGAACCCAACGGGTATGGAATTAGAGAAATGAGTATCGAGATTGCCTTCCCACCGAGGGATTTTGCTGTTCTTCGAATGCTCATATATTACAGACAGATCACCCTGCATAAGCCATCTCTCTGGGAGACCTAAGTGATGTAAAATAGAGCAAACCAGACATTTATTTTGACACGTTATATGAGTATTAAGTATATTAATTAACCGAAATTCTTACAAGTCTACAGTGGTCCAGTGGTAGCGTATCAGACTTTTAACCTTTAGAACCTTACCGGAGGGGGTTCGAATCTCAATGGAATCGACAAAAATTTAATATTTAATATTAAAAGACTTAGACTTTGGATTTGAATTGATAAAAAAGGATAGAAAAATACATCCCAGGTAGATTATTTAAGCCATAATGATTAATTTCATCTTTTTAAAACAAATTTTGTTCCAATGAAGTACCTAAAATTGCAGATATTTTGTCTTCAGCATATGGCCATTTCGACAACGAGTCTCAGCAGTGCAGATTATATCAAAGCAATTGGAAAACCGAATAAAAACCAAAAAAATCTAAGTGTAATTTTCCAAAAATTGAAATAGCCCAGATTTTGATGGGCGCTCATCATAGATCGGTCCATAATATGCCATAAAACGAAGCACAAATAAGATGTCGGGGTTTTCGTTGGTACTCACTATAATTCTCATTTTAAAGAAAACAAGTACCATGGATTTTCTTGCACAAAGTGAAAGGGAATGCAGACTGTTAGTTAAATGAATATATAAGCTGTCTATAAATTCAGTCAAAGTGGAAACTTGTTCATCTCCCGGGATTTGCGAATATTTACGCTAATGCATGGCATAAAAATTAAAATACAACGGTCTATCGTAGGAACTCAACGGGGTTAGAATTAGAGAAATGAATATCGAGATTGCCTTCCCACCGAGGGATTAGGTTGTTCTTATTACAGACAGATTACACTGCCCATGCCACCACTCTGAGAGACAAAAGGGATGTAAAATAGAGCGAACCACAAATTTATTTCGACACGTTATATGACACTTCAGTATATTAATTAACCGAAATTCTAACAAGTCTACGGTGGTCCAGTGGAAGCATATCAGACTATTAACCCTTAAACCCTTGTCGGAAGGGTTCGAATCTCACTGGAATCAACAAACATTTAATATTTAATATCAAAAGACTTAGACTTTGGATTTGGATTGATCAAAAAGACAGAAAAATACATCACAGGCAGATGAGTCAAGCCAAAATGATTAATTTCATTTTTTTAAAACACATTTTGTTCCAATGAAGTACCGAAAATTGCAGTTAATTTATCTTCTGCATATGGCCATTTCGACAGGAAGTCTCATCAGTGCAGATTATATCAAAGCAATTGGAAAACCGAATAAAAACCAAAACATTCTAAGTGTCATTTTTCAAAAATTGAAATAGCTCAGATTTTGATGGAGCGCTCATCATAGATCGGTCAATAATATACCATAAAACGAAGCACAAAAAAGATGTCGGGGTTTCATCGGTACTCACTCTTATTCTTATTTCAAAGCAAAACAAGTACCACGGATTTTCTTGCACAAAGTGAAAGAGAATGCAGACTGTTACTTAAATGAAAAGATAAGTTGGCTATAAATTCAGTCAACGTGGAAACGTGTTCATCTCCCCGGATTTGCGAATATTTACGGTAATGCATGGCCGAAAAATTAACATATAACGGTCTATCGTAGGAACCCAACGGGTCTGGAATTAGAGAAATGAATATCGAGATTGCCTTCCCACCGAGGGATTTGGCTGTTCTTCGAATGCGCATATTTTACAGACAGATCACACTGCATAAGCCACCTCTGTGGGAGACCAAAGTGATGTAAAATAGAGCGAACCAGAAATTTATTTTGACACGTAATATGAGTTTTAAGTATATTAATTAACCGAAATTCTTACAAGTCTACGGTGGTGCTGTGGTAGCGTATCAGACTTTGAACCTTTACAACCTTGACGGAAGGGGTTCGAATCTCACTGGAATCGACAAAAAATTAATATTTGATATCAAAAGACTTAGACTTTGGATTTAAATTGATAAAAAAAAAGAATAAATAAATACATCTCAGGTAGATGATTGAAGCCATAATGATTAATTTCGTCTTTTTAAAACAAATTTTGTTCCAATGAAGTACGCAAAATTGCAGATAATTTGTCTTCTGCATATGGCCATTTCGGCAACAAGTCTCATCAGTGCAGATTATATCAAAGCAATTGGAAAAGCGAATAAAAACAAAAAAATTCTAAGTGTAATTTTCCGAAAATTGAAATAGCCCACATTTTGATGGGGCGCTCATCATAGATCGGTCCATAATATATATAAAAACCAAGCACAAATAAGATGTCGAGTTTTCATCGGTACTAACACTAATTCTATTGTAAAGTATATCAAGTACCATGGATTTTCCTGCACAAAGTGAAAGAGAATGCAGACTGATAGTTAAATGAATAGATAAGCTTGCTATAAATTCGGTCAACGTGGGAACTTGTTCATCTCCACGGATTTGCAAATATTAAGCTAATGCATGGACTAAACATATAACGGTCTATCGTAGGAACCCAACGGTGTTGGAATTAGAGAAATGAATATCGAGATTGCCTCCCACTGAGGGATTTGTCTGTTCTTCGAATGCACATATATTACAGACAGACCACACTGCCCAACCCACCTCTGTGTGAGATCAAAAGGGTGTAAAATAAAGCGAACCTCAAATGTATTTTGACACGTAATATGACACTTAAGTATATTAATTAACCGAAATTCTAACAAGTCTACGGTGGTCCAGTGGTAGCGTATCAGACTTTCAACCCTTACAACCTTGGCGGGAGAGGTTCGAATCTCACAGGAATCAACAAAAATTTAATATTTAATATCAAAAGACTTAGTCTTTGGATTTAGAATGATAAAAAAGATAGAATAAAAATAAAAAACTTCTAAGTGTCAATTTCCAGACATTAAAATAGCCCACATTTTGATGGGGCGCTCATCATAGATCGGTCCATAATATACCATAAAAACGAAGCACAAATAAGACGTCTGGGTTTTCATCAGTACTCACCCTTATTCTGATTTTAAAGCAAAACAAGTAACATGGATTTTCTTCCAAAAAGTGAAAATGAATGCAGACTATTAGATAAATGAATAAATAAGCTGTCTATAAATTCAGTCAACGTGGAAACTTGTTCATCTCCCCGGATTTCCGAATATTTACGCTAATGCATGGCCTAAAAATTAAAATACAACGGTCTATCGTAGGAACCCAACGGGGTTAGAATTAGAGAAATGAATATCGAGATTGCTCTCCCGCTGAGGGATTTGGCTGTTCTTCGAATGCATAGATATTACAGACAGATTACACTGCCCATGCCACCACTGTGGGAGACAAAAGGAATGTAAATAGAGCGAACCAAAAATTTATTTTGACACGTAATATGACACTTAAGTATATTGAATAACCGAAATTCTAACGAGTCTATGGTGGTCCAGTGGTAGCATATCAGACTTTTAACCCTTACAACCTTGCCGGAAGGGGTTCGAATCTCAGAGAAATCAACAAAAATTTAATATTTAATATAAAAAGACTTAGACTTTTTATTTGGATTGATCAAAAAGAGAAAAATACATCACAGGCAGATGATTCAAGACAAAATGATTAATTTTATTATTTTTAACAAATTTTGTTCCAATGAAGTACCCAAAACTGCAGTTAATTTATCTTCTGCATATGGCCATTTCGACAACAAGTCTCATCAGTGCAGATTATATCAATGCAATTGGAAAACCGAATAAAAACAAAAAACTACTAAGTGTCATTTTCCAAAAATTGAAATAGCCCAGATTTTGATGGGGCGCTCATCATAGATCGGTCCATAATATACCATAAAAACGAAGCACAAATAAGATGTCGAGGTTTTCATCGGTCCTCACTCTTATTCATATTTTAAAGTAAAACAAGTACCATGGCTTTTCTTGCACAAAGTGAAAGGGAATGCAGACTGTTAGTTAAATAAATAGATATGCTGTCTGTAAATTTGGTCAACCTGGAAACTTGTTCATCTCCCCGGATTTGAGAATATTTATGCTTATGGATGGACTAAATATTAACATATAACGACCATCGTAAGAAACCAAAGGGGTTGGAATTAGAGAAATAAATATCGAGATTGCCTTCCCATTGAGGGATTTGGCTGTTCTTCGAACGCACATGTATTACAGACAGATCACTCTGCCAAAGCCATCTCTGTGGGAGACCAAAGGGATGTAAAATAGGGCGAACCACAAATTTTTTTTGACACGTAATATGACACTTAATTTGAAAAAGAAAGGAAATAGGGTAAATGTCAAGGAGACAACATCCCATATCCAGGTTAAAACGACCAAAAACAGAACAACTAGGGGTCACCATATGGTCTTCAACACAGTTAGGAACCTCACACCATATAGTAAGCCCTAAATGGCCCCGAAAAGGTGAAAAAGTGAATAAATCAATGGAAACAAACCACATCCAATAACCCAAATATCAAGAAACTAAAATTTTATAAGAAGACAAGGACAAGCCAATGACCAACATATTCCTGACTTGGGACAGGCGCAAAAATTGCGGTGGGGTTAAACTCGTTTTCTTGGATCCAAACCCTCCCCCTATGTGTGGTGAATGGCTAAAAATAATTACACAAAAAGACTCACAGTAAAAATCAAACTAGAAAAAAGTCCACTTAAGTATATTAATTAACGGAAATTGTAACAATGCTACGGTGGCCCATTGGGAGCGTATCAGACTTTTAACCCTTACAACCTTGATGGAAGGGGTTCGAATTTCACTTGAATCAACATAAATTTAATATTTAATATCAAGAGACTTTGACTTTGGATTTGGATTGATAAAAAAGATAGAATAATACATCTCAGGCAGACGATTCAAGCCAAAATGATTAATTTCATTTTTTTAAACAAATTTTGTTCCTATGAAGTACCCAAAATCGCAGTTAATTTATCTTCTGCATATGGCCATTTCGACAAAAAGTCTCATCACTGCAGATTATATCAAATCAATTGGAAACCGAAGTGTCATTTTCCTCAAATTAAAATAAGCTGGAACGCTCTTCATAGATCGGTCCATATTATACCATAAAAACGAAGCACAAATAAGACGTCTGGGTTTTCATCGGAACTCACCCTAATTCTTACTTTCAAACAAAAGAAGTACCGTGGATTTTCTTGCACAAAGTGAAAGGGAATGCAGACCGTTGGTTAAATGAATAAATAAGCTGTCTATCAATTGAGTCAACGTGGAAACTTGTTTATCTCCCCGGATTTGCGAATAATAACGTTAATGCGTGTCCTAAAAATTAAAATACAACCGTCTATCGTAGGAACCCAAAAAGGTTAGAATTAGAGAAATGAATATCGAGATTGCCTTCCCACCGAGGGATTTGGCTGTTCTTCGAATGCATAGATATTACAGACATAATACACTGCAAACGCCATCACTGTGGGAGACAAAAGGGATATAAAATAGAGCGAACCACAAATTAATTTGACACGTAATATGACACTTAAGTATATTAATTAACCGAAATTCTAACAAGTCTACGGTGGTCCAGTGGAAGCATATCAGATTTTAACCTTAACAACCTTGATGGAAGCTGTTCAAATCTCACTGGAATCGAAAAAAATTAATATTTAATATCAAAAGACTTACACTTTGGATTTGGATTGGTCAAAAAAGATAGAAAAATACATCACAGGCCAATGATTCAAGCCACAATGATTAATTTCATTTTTTTAAAACAAATTTTGTTCCAATGAAGTACCCAAAATTGCAGTTAAATTATATTCTGCATATGGCCATTTCGACAACAAATCTCATCAGTGCAGGTTATATCAAAGCAATTGGAAAAACCGAATAAAAACAAAAAAATTCTAAGTGTCATTTTCCAAAAATTGAAATAGCCCAGATTTTGATGGGGCGCTCATCATAGATCGGTCCATAATATACCATAAAAACAAAGCACAAATAAGGTTATTTTAAAGCAAAACAAGTACCATGGATTTTCTTGCACAAAGTGAAAGGGAATGCAGACTGTTAGTTAAATGATTAAATAAGCTGTGTATAAATTCCGTCAACGTGAAAACTTGTTCATCTCCCGGATTAGCAAATATTTACGCTAATGCATAGCATAAAAATTAATATATAACGGTTTATCGTAGGAACCCAACGGGGTTAGAATTAGGGAAATGAATATCGAGATTGCCTTCCCAATGAGGGATTTGGCTATTCTTCGAATGCACAGATATAACAGACAGATTACGCTGCAAACGCCATCACTGTGGAAGACAAAAGGGGTGTAAAATAGAGTGAAAAACAAATTAATTTGACACGTAATATGACACTTATGTATATTAATTAACCGAAATTCTAACAAGTCTACGGTGGTCCAGTGGTAGCGTATCAGACTTTTAACCCTTACAACCTTGGAGGAAGGGGTTCCAATGTCACAGGAATGAAAAGAAAATTATATTTAATATCAAAGGACTTGGACTTTGGATTTGGATTGATAGAAAAGATAGAAAAATACATCACAGGCAGATGATTCAAGCCAAAATGATTAATTTCATTTCTTTTTTAAACAAATTTTGTTCCAATGAAGTACCCAAAATTGCAGTTAATTCATCTTCTGCATATGGCCATTTCGACAAAAAGTCTCATCAGTGCAGATTATATCAAAGCAAACGGAAAACCGAATAAAAACAAAAAAAATTCTAAGTGTCATTTTCCAAAAATTTAAATAGCCCACATTTTGATAGGGCTCATCATAGATCGGTCCATAATATTGCATCAAAACGAAGCACAAATAAGACGTTTGCGTTTTTATTTTAAAGCAAAACAAGTACCATGGATTTTCTTTCACAAAGCGAAAGGGAATGCAGACTGTTAGTTAAATGAATAAATAAGCTGTCTATGAATTGAGTGAACGTGGAAACTTATTCATCTCCCCGGATTTACGCTTATGCATTGCATAAAAATTAAAATACAACGGTCGATCGTAGGAACCCAACGGGGTAAGAATTAGAGAAATGAATATCGAGATTGCCTTCCCACCGAGGAATCTGGCAGTTCTTCGAATGCATAGATATTTCAGACAGATTACTCTGCCCACCTGAGCACTGTCGGAGACAAAAGGGATGTAAAATAGAGCGAACCACAAATTTATTTTTACACGTAAGATGACACTTAGGTATATTAATTAACCGAAATGGTAACATGTCTACGGCGGTCCAGTGGTAGCGTATCAGACTTTTAACCTATACAACCTTGGAGGAAGGGGTTTGAATCTCACAGGAATCAACAAAAAATTAATATTTAATATCAAAAGACTTAGAATTTGGATTTGGACTAAGAAAAAAGATAGAAAAATACATCACAGGCAGATCATTCATGCAAAAATGATTAATTTCATTTTTTTTTTTACTTTTTTCCATTGAAGTACCCAAAATTGCAGTTAATTGATCTTCTGCATATGGCCATTTAGACAAGTCTCATCAGTGCAGATTATATCAAAGCAATTAGAAAACCGAATAAAAATTTTAAAAAATCTAAGTGTCATTTTCCAAAAAATTGAAATAGCCCAGATTTTGATGGGGCGCTTATCATAGATCGGTCCATAATATACCACAAAAACAAAGCACAATTAAGATGTCGAGGTTTTCATCGGTACTCACTCTAATTCTTATTTTATAGAAAAACAAGTACCATGGATTTTCATGCAAAAAGTGAAAGGAAATGCAGACTGTTAGTTAAATGAATAGATAAGCTGTCTACAAATTCAGTCAACGTGGAAACTTGTTCATCTCCCCGGATTTGCAAATATTTTCGCTAATGCATGGCATAAAAATTAAAATACAACGGTCTATCGTAAGAACCCAACGTGGTTAGAATTAGAGAGTTGAATATCGAGATTGCCTCCCCTACGAGGGATTTGGCTGTTCTTCGAATGCACAGATATCACAGATAGATTACTCTGCCCAAGCCATCTCTGTGGAAGACCAAAGGGATGTAAAATAGAGCAAACCACAAATTTATTTTGACACGTAATATGACACTTAAGTATATTAATTAACCGAAATTCTTACACGTATTTGGTGGCCCAGTGGTAGCGTATCAGACTTTTAACCCTTACAACCTTGACGGAGGGGGTTCGAATCTCACAGGAATCAACAAAAATTCAATATTAAATATCAAAAGACTTAGACTTTGGACTTGGATTGATAGTAGTATCCTACCTGAGCGAGTCCAGCCCCCCCCCCCCCCCAAAAAAAATTATTTTACATCCCCTAAAAAATTGTGCATTTTTTAGCAAAAAGACACCTAATTTTCATAAATTACCCCACTTTTTTACTCATATTACTAATAAAAGAGTGTTGAGAAATAGAAGAATTTTTTTTTATATATATAATATACTCAAATAATTTTTTGCGTTACTAAAAATAAGATTTGAAAAAAAAATAAAAAAATCAACCTCTCGAGGGGAGGGGGGTACTAGAACATGAAAAACAAATTTTAAGGAAGTTCTATTTTTGGAAATCTTATTTTCGAGGGTATGATTTTAATTTTATTTTTTTTTTCCTTTTAAAGGAAGAGCAGTTTAGTATTAAGCTAGTACAGCACACCCCTAAGAAAACTGGAACACCTACCCCAAATATTTTTTACATAAAAGGAAATTAACAAAATATTAATTTCAAATAAAATTAAAAAAAGCAAAAGGTGCCTGTTTGAGGAGGAGAGGAGGACATTCTGGCGCCTGCCACCCGGTCTTTTTGACCTGCCGAGGGCTTTTTTTTTGGCACCTTTTTTAGGCACCTGCCAAGCTTGGTCTTATTTAGCCTTCTGTCCTCCTCAGTTGCCATGTGGTAACTATTTAAGTGGTTGATTTCAACCATTATCTACACCAATCCCTATCTATTTTGCTTGTATTGATCAAAACTTGTAATGTGTTGTATATGCGAAATTATACAAGTACAATATTGAAGTGTGTAAAGAACGGGATAATAGCATATTACCACACGGCTGTGTCTGGCCAGACATTTAAACATTGTTTTTTAGTATATTTAAGGCTCATTTCACGCATGCGCAGTCAAGCCCTTATTGTGAAATATCCACATTTATGTATGTTTTTAACATTTAAATCTTATTATATCTCTTGGAATATTCTCTGTTTGTTTAACATCTGACATAATTTTCTTTTTTATAAAAGATTTTAAAACAGTTTACGCAATCGTTGTTAATCAATATCAAACGATTGACTCCCTTATTTTAAAGACTCGCGAAATCGATTTTCTGTATGGTTATGGTTAGCGTTTCTTTATTATAAACAGCGTAATAAGAATAGGTGGGGTTCGATTCCCACTCACACAGGTTTATTTTTTCAGACGTTTACTCATTTTTTAACACTAAAAATGTATCATGCAATTTCAAATATTAATAAAACAATAAATTTACAACAAAATATTGATAAGAATATTAAAAAAAAATACGTATCGGATTAATATCTATAACCTATAGTATAGGATGGTATAACATTGAAAATCAACATACACAAATTACTGGAGAAAATTCTCAAAAAAGATGTAAATGGTTATTAAAGTTTTTATCAAATAGCTGATGAATTTTAAAAAAAAAATATTTCATTATCTATAAATGAAACGAATGGCATTGTTTTATTAAGTACTTTTAAGGAATTAAAAATAAGTAAAAACTTAAAATATATGTTAGGATTTAGAAAAAAGGTACATTTTCATCTAATATTCCACTTTACGAAATTTGGCTATAGATTATTCAATTTACAAATCATTATATGTACATTTAGAACACATTAGTACTTCATATAATTATTTAAACGGTATGCAAAATACTTTATTAACTAGTATTCCAATTGAAAATAAAGAATTTGGAGATAGTGTTACAGTTAGATTTGAAAATCCAGATTATAAATGTTTAATAAACGGAGATATTTCTGAATTAAAATTAGAAACGAGAAATGAAAATAATAAAAAGTTTACCAATTAGTTGTGTTTTAGAAATTCGAGCGGATGACTCAATAATATAAGTAATAAAATGAGTATATTTGGAGTTAAAAAATATATTATAATGGATTTCGTATCCACTCAAACAGAATTAAAACAAATAAAAAGCAAATTACAATTAATAAAGATAAATAATAATTTATTATATAATAAAATTCAAAATAAACCAGATAGAACAATAATAAGTATATTTGATACTATTACTGGACCTTTAGAATTAAATCAAAGTTTTAGATATGTTTCTACTGGTGAAATTCAAGGAGTTGTAGGATATTTAATGAATTATCTAGGTCAAATATTAGGAATAAGTTTAATGGCTGGTGGAGTAAAATGTATCTTTCGTTATATTTATAAATAATAAAGAAAAAGAAGATTATAAAATCAGTTTAGATGGTTCTTCTAGACCATATATTAACTTTGATATGCCATTACAATTTAATGTTGGATGGGATATAAATTTAAAATGTAGAAATTATGATTGTAAAAGAGTTGTAATATCAATGATAATTAAATCATTTTTATAACCTAAAAAATGTGTATATTTGGTGTTAAGAAAAAAAACACGAAGATGAATTGGAATTAAAAACGATGAAGAATGATCTTCAAGTATTATACAACAAAATTATTAATATACCAGACAGAAAAACAATAAGTATATTCGCTGGAATTAATGGTTCAGTGTTTAATTTTGGTGTTGGTGGTGGTAGTAGCGTAATGAACTTTCCAGGACATATATAAGGAATTAGTTTAGCATGTTTTAAAACAAACAAAGATAATGTATTTGTCGTGATGACTGTCAATGGTAATTATCGATATGGTTATAGAATAAATTTGGATGATGTTTTTATAATTATGTTAACTTTACTACACCTTCAAAAGTTGAGACTGGAAATAGAATAAGTTTTATTAGTAGGAGTAATATTCTGCATTTATCAGTACTCTTGCATCAATGGTAATTGAATTATTTTGTTATAATTGTGTTTCTTAAAAAATGTCGGCTTACGGAGAAATATTAAATCCTTACAAAAATTAAGAGAACCTCGTGCTGTAGAAGGAATTCGTCAAAGTGTTGTAATAACCAACAATCCTTCAACCATTGACAAAAATCAACAATTATTAGTGAGATTTCCTAATCTTAGTAATAATGATGTTATTGTTCCTGGAACAACCAGATTAGCTTTTGAAATAGATATTGAATTGAAAGATGCAAATTCAACAGTATATCAAAACATAGGAAGAGCAATAGCTAAAAAAAACAACAATTCGTATAAGTGGGAATGAAATTATGTCAACTAATGTTAGTGATATTTATCATTGTTATGTTGATTTATGGAAAACCACAAAAGAACGTGAAAATATGGTATACTAAGGAATTGGTAAACCAAATATGTTAAAACATAGAGTTGGAGCAGGAGATAAAACAACAAATGCAGAACACCAATAATCAGATGCATTTAAAAATATATTTTGTATTCCACTTGATTTTGGAATATTAGAAACTCACATGCCCTTTTACCAAGCTGGTCTTGGTGATAGACTTGAATATGAACTTACATATTAAATGATTATAACAAAGTTATTCATTCAACAGATGAAGATGCAAAATATAAAATAAAAAATATTTGTTTAGAATTTGATAAGGTTTCCGATATTGAACTAGCAAGACAAATAAGACAACAAACTGAAGGTAAAGTGATTATCTTATACGATAGAATATTAAGACATAGAAAAATATCTGCAAACAAATCTGATACACTCTTGAACATTTATTTAAATGTTCCAGCTAGAAGTATGAAAGGTATTTTAATTTTATTCGAAGATCCAGAAAGAACAAGTGCTGAAACTTATTATAATCCCAAAATCACAAAAGTAGAAATGACTATAGAAGGTGTTCCAAATCAATTATACAGTCGAGGAATGAAAACATATTGGATGAGATGGGATTTGATAAATAAATTCTATTCTTTGCTCTTAATTCAAAACGAAATAAAACAACAAACACAATTTTAAAAGATGTATGTTTTTCTGATACAACTGTAGGAAAATATTAAACAAAAAATTATGCTTTATGGTTAGATTTACGATCAACAGATGATAATTCGTTACATGGATCAGGTAGAAGAATTGAAAATGCATCTGAAAGTATTACTATCCAAATATCTAAAGAAGCAGGAGCTGATAAACCAATAAATATTTATCTTTTTGTTATACAAGATGTACAAATTAATTTTGAAGATGGAAGATTTAAAGAAGTTAATCATTAAGCGAGCAAAGCAAGCGATTCTCCTTTAAAAATACAATTAAACCAGTCGATCCCCATTGTGCTATTATATTTGGACAAACTGGATGTGGAAAGACTGAGTTTGTTCTTGATTTATTAGAAAAGGAATATTGTCAGGTGTTCAATTATATAGTTATACTTTGCCCAACCATTCACTGGAATAAAGCATACAGAAATCGTGAGTGGATTTTAAAAACAAACAATCTAATAATTGTTAATCCTATTGTTAATGGAGAAGAAAAACTACAAGAACTACTTAGAATATTTTTTTTTAAAATATGCTGGTTATCCAACATTATATATTATTGATGACTGTAGTGCAACAAAAGAACTAACAATGAAAAAAGATATGCTGTCTGAATTATCTTTTTCAGTTAGACACGCATAACAATCAATATTAGTTATTTCTCAAACATATAATTCTGTTTTAAAAGATTTAAGAGAAAAAACAAAATGGTTATGTATGTTTTATACAAAATTCAGAAATAGTTTTGATAAATGTTTAGAAGAAAATGATGTTATTCCAACTTAAGAAGAAAGACAAAGAATAAAGGAAGAACTTAAAAAAAGAAACTTCGTAAATTAATTTTAAAAACAGACCTACCTACTGGTTATTGGGTAATTGATTAAGCAATTCTTTAGTTATGCGTAAGTAATTCTAACAAATTTTAATTATATAAAATGGACGCTGAGGAATTATAAAAAAAATGATGGAAGTTTATCCGAAGAAAAAAAAAGACAGCTCAGATAAAAAACGTGAAAGATCATTAGATATTGTTGCTGGTGGTTATAGTAAGCAACATCATGGAAAATATTTAACAATTTCAGACATTGATACAATGAAAATCAGAACAAATAAATAAATAAATATTGTAAATATGAAGCAACATTAGGAGTTACTATGACGAAAACTTTATGTAATCATTTTATTAACTTATATGTTATAGGTGTTTCAAAGTATTTTAATGTTATTGATAAACCTAAACTACTACAAAACTTAGAGGAAGACCCTTTTATAAATCATGCTTTGACTACTGCATGTTGTGAACTATATTATAAATACGGAATGTATCTTGCTCCTTTTACTGCTATGTTAACAACAGCAAACAATATTAACTTTCATAGTAATGATGAAGAAAAAAATAACATAAAAAATGAGTGATGATGAAATACGATTTGACATTCCCCCAAAGAAAGAGAAAACCCAAAAAGAATAGCTGCTGGTAAAAAAGGTGCAGAAGGAAAAAAGTTAAAAGCTGAATTAAGAAAAAAAGAAAAAGAAAAATTGAAACAAGAAATTTATAAATTAAAAAAAAATGAAGGGGAATCGGACTCCATTCCGCTCAGCTCTATTACAAAAGATATAGATTTTGTTAAGGGTAACAATGAAAAATGAGACTTTTCTATAAATTCATTATATGTTATTATTGGATCTTTAGGAATATGATGTTTTATATATTATAATAAAAAATGGAGTTAATCTCCCTCCAGTTAAAACAGTTCCTACTTTACCAGTAGAAGAAAAACAGATCCCCACCTCCAGTCGAAAAGAAAAAGAAATCCTTCCAGTCGGTCCTTTTGAATCTAACAAATTTTAATGCTTTAAAAATGTCTAGAAAAGATAAAATTGCTTTAGTTGCACATGTGTTATTTATTTTAGCATTATCTTTTGCAACTATAAACAGTTTTTTTTAGAATTATTTGATTTTCATAAAAAAGGATAACAGAAAAATATGAAGAAGAACATATGGGAAAAGAATTAAAAGAAGAAGAGATAAAAGAAGAAATGGACCCAGTCTCCTTCCAGTCGAAAGAAAAAATATGTAGAAGAACATATGGAAAAAGAAAAATATATATATATAAAAATGGCAACAAATGAAAAACAAACTGAAACGTGTTATATCATGCAGGTGTTGAAACATTATTAACAAGTGGATATGCAGAAATAGGTAGAAAGATATTTAAGAGACCAGCACCAAAAGTGGATTTTAATATGGGTGATATTGGTATGTTATCCATCGATATAATACTTGCAATGGTAACAAGAGATATGTTGGTTAAGCAAGGTATTATACCTGAAGATATTGTAAAATGAGCGAGCGAAGCGAGCTAGTGATCAAAGAGAACGGTCCCCTTAGTTCCCCTTTAAAATGGCAAGTGCTATAGCAATGATGTTAGTCGGGGCAATTGTAAATGGTGCATGTTTTTCTGGTGGTAGTTATTTAGTTTCACTTATAAAGAAAAAAGATAGTGATGAAGAAAAAATAAGACATGATAAAGCAATGGAAAAATTAGATAAAGAAACAGCTGATTGGAATAAAAAAGAACTCAAAGATTAGATTTTATTAATGAACAATTAAAAAAAAGAAGACATGCTGTTAGTAATTATGAAAGTGTTGATCAAGCAATGAAAGAATATTATTATATTACTGGTAAACAATTAGCTCCATTATCATCTAAACCTAAATTGAGTGATTTTTATAACCTATCAGAAGATCAAAAAGATATGGAAATTGCATTTGTTTATTATTGTTTGTGGTATGGCATTAACTGGTTGTTTTGCATGGACACTAAATATAATATAATGATGTTTTTACATTTCGAATGGTTGTGTGTCTACACCATTTCGGCAAATATATCTTTTATCATCGAATTGTGATAAAACTATTTTTATATTAACTTAATTAACATACATCTGATGTTTATTTGAATTAAGAGTATATATTTTATTCATTTTAATTTTATTGTTAAATAAACAATCTATATAATTTTCAAATTTTTTGTCTTTCTGTATAGTCGTTTTTCCAATTCCTTTTAATTATGTCGCCCCAGACGAAGTCGGGGGGACATATTGTTATTGTTCCGTTTCTTTGCTATTATTATTGTTTCTTTTTATTATTATTATTATTATTTTACTTTCAATAATTTTGTCCACGCGAGTTCTCAGAGATGACTGAACGGAATCACTTGATACTTGGCACATAGTTGGACCACCATGTGAAGTTATGCCTGACGGTGAAAAAATTTTTCAAAATGGCCGCCATTTCCAAGATGGCCGCCAAAATACGTCAAAATTTCAACTTTGTCCGATTTCAACGAAAATTGATTTCTAGGTAGATTTTGAGGCTGCGAATAAGATGAAATCTCCGAATTGGCTGCCAGGGGCGACATCAGCTATTGCTTGCAATTGCAAATCTAGTTTTTTTTTCTTCTTGTTCGAGCGGCTGCTGTTTGAGCGGGTGCGAGATACCTCGCCAGTTTCTTGTCTTAAAATCTGATAATGTAAATGAGTATGCTTTACTTCTTAATAAAACAATTTCATTCATAATTTTTCCATTTAATTCATCTTTAAATTTACCAATTACTTTTTAAATATTTATTTGAAAATAATGGATGATTTTCAGGATAACCAGATGTATCTAATTCGTCTATTATTTCTTTCATGTCTTCGTAAATATCTATAGTTACAACTTTTATAAATATACTATCAGTATCAATCGCAACTAATTCATTTTTTTCCATAATTGATTTACAACATTATAATAAAAGTTATACATTAATTGTTTAGAATAATCTAACATAGATTGTCCTAAATATATAGGTTTATTAAATAATATTGAAGTAACATTAAATTCTATTGCTACGAAATTATCATTAAATATTATTGAGTTTTTAAAATTAGGTTTATTTAAATATTTCTTTACTTCTTCTCTATTAGTACTTAATTTTATTCCATTTCTTCCTCTAATATTTTCTAATGTTTTTTTCCATAAAATGCGTTATTCATCAGTTTCCATATATCTTTTTCAAAATTAGTTTTAGCTTTTTTTCTTTGTTCGGTATTAAAATCTCTATATGATTTCAACCAATTAGATTCTTGGAATGATATTGTCCTATATACTTTTGTTACTTTCATACCGAGTTTTATATATTCATTTAGAATAGTGTGATGTAAAACACATTTTTCTTTATTATGTAATGTTAAAAATAGTTTTTTTTTTCTTTTCCTAACGATTTTAATCCTAATAATTCTAATTGATATGGTGATAAATCTTCTTTATTTATATTCATCTTTTCCGGTGCCAATGGATATTTATATGTTTTTTTTTACATTCATCTGTATTCTCTAAATCACATTCAGCTATAAATCCTCTTCCTTTTTGTATATTTTTATATTATTCTGGTTTTTTCCCATTTAAAATCTTTTGTGGGCAAATTTTGGGACATTGCCCAACCATATAAGTTGTTCGCGTCCAGATATAATAGAATATTTTCTTCTAGGAATTCATTTAAGTTTTCTCCATTCTTTAATATATTTGAACATTCTTTGAATTCATGTTTATCTATTATTCGATTACCTTTATCAAAATTAGGCGTATGTTTATTGAAAGATTTTACATGTCTTGAACTCAAAATATCGGAGAAACCACCCCTTATTCCGTTTTCAAACATTTGGAGCATGTCATAACCTGTTAACAATTCCAACTCTACTCCTGTATATTTTAAATCACTTTGCCATGTTAAACCTGGAGCAGAATAACAATAACAGGGATCAATTTTGTGGTGTTTCAAAAAGAATTTTCTAATTTTTTCAAATCCATCTGCTAAAATCAAAACATCGGTTTTAAGGTATTAATTATGATACTCCTCTAAACTTTTACAATTGAATTGTTTCAAAACATATTGGGCATGTTTATATTGTATTTCTTATATTGTTTTTTTTGTTTTGTTTTTTTTTTT
>MJUU01034573.1:0-21810 GCA_002080025.1 Modiolus philippinarum
TACATGTTAAGTATTATATATGATTTAAAAAAATAAAAAAATTAAATAAAAAAAAATCCCGACCTACCGACCCTATTTTTTTCAGAGGGGTGACCGGAACCACAACTATATTTTTATTTGGCCTTAAGAACTATTCTAGGTATTACAGTACAAACAGAGGCATTCAGTCTAAAATCACTCTGGTCCGACAATTTTCACCCTTGTCACCCCGGAATTCACAGGTTTTGTCGGTGTTTGTCCGGCAAAATTGTCGGAAAAATTTCACCCAAAAAATCGTCGGCAATTTTCTTTGATGTTGGGTCAACTAATAAATGCCGGTGAAAGTCGGACTTCCACCAGAATTGTCGGAGTTTTAGTGTCCTAATTGTCTCTTCAAAAGTTTTAGGCTAATAGTATCAAGAGGAAAAAATAAACTCAATGACAACCGGGTTTCATGTGACTTCCCTTTCAAAATCGTATTTCCGAACGTATTAATCAATGCCACGAATAAAAAAAGACAATTGGATGGCTTCGACGAAACATACACCTATGTAAAAATATCTCCTCAATTTCCATTTGACCGAGAAAAGTGGGTTAAAACACGTCTAGTATCAAAACGAAAGCCTCCGTAGATTCTCATACTGACATGCTAGACTGTTCGGGTTGCACGAAATTGAAGCATGGAATTTCTATTTTTATGACCAATCAAAATACAGTTTAGCGGATTCCCCTTAAAAATAGGCTTGCACGTATTGTTTGTGACAAAAATAGGAGCCAAAGGATATGTGACCCCGGTATGTGACATCGAGTTAAAAAATAAAAAATGCTTTTAAGGAATGTTAAGTACATTCTTGGAACTGAATATTCCCTGCAAGAATATGTGAATATTGATTTTCTTCGTGTGATTTTTTTTAATTCAAAGTTATTAATAGCGTGCTATTTATAGGTCGTCACTCACTAAGATTAACCTTGACCTAACAAAACCAAATTACGCAATTTTAAGGCTGATATTCGTGCAAATTATTTAATAAGTAACAAATTATTTTATATAATATGATCTTTTAACAACTTTGAGTTCTGACAGTCACTAATTCACGATGACAACACAATTATAAGTTGTTTTTTTTTCTGCCATATGCATAGATCTAATATTTTTTTTCAAATATCCTCTCGATCTTCTGACTATTTGAAATATGAAAAGCGAGCTTTTCCAAAATAATTAACTGCACTTAGAGATAATTAATTCGTTTACTCAAGTAGATAAATGTTGACAAGTACAATTAACAACAGCAGGTGAGTTAATCCTCTGTTTATCAGTTTCTCGGAAATCCGTGAATGTCGGTGAATGTCGGGTTTGTTGTCGGACATTCACCCCGTTTCACACACAATTCACCGACGTCGGATTTGAGTGATTTTCAACTGAATGCCTCTGTTTGTACTGTATATATATCTATTTTTTATTTAACACTAGATATACATGTCTACTAAATTTTCACACCAAATTTTTATATTCATGTTCAAATCATGACATTTAGGAAACTAGACATCATGAAATTATTCCAAAATTACCGGTGTACTGTAAGAAACTCTGTGTAAAACTCTTTTTATCAATTCAAATTTCATGAAAATTGACCAAGAATTGAATTTATAGAATATTTTTTTAACAAATGCCATTTTAACAAAACTGCATGGGTAAATTTCACTTATGAAAGTACTTCTTTACATGTCACTGTATGATTGAACTATTGAACAACAATCTATAAAAATAACAAGTAAAATTCATAAAGTGTAACTATAACTTTTAGTGAAAATCAGGGCTAAATAATGCCTTAATTTGTTACTTGAATTAAAGAATTTCAAGGCATTCTATGTGAAATGTGCTGAAATTAGACAGGAAGTTATTAAAATTTTATGTAAGGAATTCATGAACATACTTTTACCTTTTTACATCTTACATATATGTAAAGTATAATACCGTGAAAGTACATGTTCTATTATTTTTGGGGTTCCAATTTTCCTGGATTTCATGGTTTTCTCAAATGATAAAATTAAATTCCTAACGAAATTCCATATTTTCCCTACAGTTTAATTTACTGAATTTGAAACCATGGATTTGAGTAAACCAGAAACAGTTCAATATATGAAAACCACGAAAATTGGTAAACAGTAATCAATTTTTAGAAAATAAAAAATAATGAGAACTGGAAGGAACAATCATTCACATCCCATGGATGTTTTCTTTTACCTAATTTCGAGCTAAATCCAAAGTATTTAAACAACATAATAGTTTACAACTAATCAATGTTTTTGCTTTGTAAATTTATGTATATTGTTTTGTTATACTGTACAATATATCATGGTATACAATACCTAATTCTCGGCAAACTTAATTTATATTTTATTGAGAAACATTTGTGGATCATCCCACTGTTCTAATGTTCTAAGTTAGCTAGCTGTCAAACTTTGAGGGCTCTACCATCCAAGGGACTGAAGAAAAATGTTGGAGCTAGAGGGTTGTTCAAGTACGAACAAAGGGGCTACAAACAGGGTTCCAGACATCAATGATATTGTAAATATTGCAGTTTGAATGATCCAAATTCAACTGTTTATTGTCAAAAGGAAAATATAAATTAACATGTCAATAAATTTCTTTTGAATTTTCATTTATGTAACTTGGTAAAGGGAGATAACCAACAAATATTTCTAATCAATAAATAAAAAAATCAATTTTTAAAGTTTATTTTAATTTCCCTTTGAAACTTTGTCCCAAGATTTTTTTATATTGACCTGTAGTTGAAGATTTTCTTCTTCGATTTCAGTTTTGAAATGTAGTTAAAATGTTTTCTACCTTGAGTATAGTTTCATTTATTTTTGATTTTTATTACCTTGATTTTTGTAAAGGCAATTCCATTAAAATGTATGTCGGAAACTAGAAATAAAAGTTTGGTTACTGACGAAGGTCACTGGTCTTTTATTTTTATTATATGCCTATTATCACTGAGCAAAATTTATAAACAAATTGTTGCTAGTTGTAGTCATACTCTGAAAGTTGCTTTCTACAGTCCAATATTAATTTTAATTGAAAAGCCCTAATGACTTCCAATTTTTTACCTTGGTGGAAGTTTTTTTTTATCTTGATCTTATTTAAGTTGAATTTCTACAGTCCTATTTAATACTGTATTACATAATGATGTTTAACTTCACTGTTCAACACCAATATGTTTGAAATAGATGTACAACAGACAAATAAAATTCTTTTATGATTTTCTGATACCAGTACGATGATTTATAAGTAGACTGTGGCAAAAAAATTGACAGTTTTCACAAAGACTTCAAAACATACCCCCTGAATTTAAATTAACCATTAACATTTCTGCAGGCCGCTTCTCATTCTCTGGAAGGGAATTCTTATAATCATTTAACAGCTCCTCGAGATTTTCAAATTTCAGTCTTTTTGTCAATCCTTTTTGCCTGAAACATTCAAAAGAAATCATTAATTTGTAGCAAAAAAATCTAGATATATACATTCAAAATTAAGTGGAAAATCATTAAAATAGGTCTAATCAAATTTTGGAATACACCAATCAGGATTACCATTTAAGTAATTTTCACTTACACTGATAAAATATAAATTTGAATGCTGGAACCAAATTTTGAACGAGTTAAATGGAAATTACGGACTATTTTTAATTTTGGCCCAAAACCCAAGGTTCTACATATGCATTTATTCATCCAGTTTCTTTCTCCTCTTTGTTACAACCAGAAACACAGAAAACAATAATTGCCAATACACCATCCTTGTTAAGTTTCCCATATGCTATTGCATTTTTACCAAAATGTGCATTTCCTGTAGGGTACAATTATAAAACTATGTTTTATGCTGACATTCAATTTTTTAGTGTTCTCTATAAGTTCTAAGGAATTTTTGTAATGGTCTTAAAAAATCTTATTCCTGTAAACTTTGTTTCAAACAGTGTCAGAATTTTCACATGAGTTGATGGGTTTATGGTCTTCCAAACGTTTAGATTTTAACTGCACTGAAGAGACATAAGTTGTCGAAATGTGCATATGCAGAAAGTAAATTCACAGTAACTTCGGTATTTAGTTATTTAATAAAAAATATGTAAGGTTAACAGATGACAGACAAATCCATGTCAACACACCAATTGATGGGAAAAACCTTACAATGCCATCTTATCCTTAGCTACACTTACTCTATAAACTGTAAGAATTGATCAACATTATCTCTATGTTCCAGTTTATCATTTTCTGTTGGAGGGTCTTCTTTCTTTTCATTATATCGTGTAAGGAACATAGTAACCAGTTTGTCTCTAACAACTTTATCGTCCTTTCTGATTTCGTAAGTAAGACTGGCGTTATCTTTAGGACATCTGTGATGGTCGACAACTCTTGTCCTCAGCATACAGATCTTCCACCAAGGGTCTGTGAAATGAAATGGAGCTGCAACCTGGTCACTCTTGTTTGGTCTGTTTAGATCTTTTAAAACTCCTTTAAAAAACATACAATAAATAATTATACACATGTCCTTATCAGTTCAATACAATATCATAAACATTACAGACACTTTAGAGTACTCAGACTTGTGTTCTATAGTTAAGTGTCACATATATCAAAGTGACAAATTCAAAGACCCACAGCTCTTGTTTGGAAAACTGAATTTTTATGAAAGAATCACAGCATCTAACTTTCTATTGGCCAATAATTCAGTCTCTGTGAAGAAGTTAATTAAGCAAAGGAATCTCTAGAGTGAATGCCTATGAGACAATAAAAGATATATATACTGGAAACATGGCAATATTTTCGGCAGTTTTATTTTTGCTATTTTCATGTTAAGGAAAAAAGTGCGCAAATAAAACTATTGCAAATATTTTGATACAAAGTAAGAAGATTTAGTAGATTGACCAACAACCATGAATTCAAGACAGCACAAAATGAAATTTACCTATAATTTGATACAAAGTAAGAAGATTTAGTAGATTGACCAACAACCATAAATTCAAGATTGCACAAAATGATATTTACCAAGACAACCACAAAATAAAGATAGTGTGAAATTTTCCCGGTTTACAGTATTTATATAATGAAAAGAACGAATATAATCATCCTCACAATGTCTGGGGTCCTGTGTCCACGCTTGGCCAAGCGTGGACACAGGACCCTGAAATTGTGAGGATTGAACATTTTTTTTATATTCATACATCTCTTATAACTCTTTTTTGTACCATTTCCCCTTAAATGTTTTTGACATACCAATACAACAACAGGTTTTATAACTACCAGAAAGTTCAATCTGTTGACATAGGGTTTATTTCTTCAATCTGTCCAATATCAATCCTCTCATATGAAAGTACATATGAAACTTTATTCATCTTCAAATATACTGATATTATTTTCAATCTACGATGGAACCTCTGAAAACTGGCCTCTGTCTGGATCCCCGCCATAAAAATGGGCCGATTTTAAAATGTTCCAGTTTTCCATATTGATAGTGCAACTTTCAGATCAATAAAGGCTGTGAGTTGTTTTATTGCATTCTTGTATTGATTGATTGATTAGTTAGAGTTTAACGTCCAATGAGCAATATTTCAGCTATATCAGGACGAGAACAAGTTAATCAATTCACTATATCAGGACGAGAACAAGTTAATCAATTCAAAACAAATTGTAAGTAAAAGAAGAAAGACATAAAGGTGGAAGGGACAACCGGGGCAACGACTTTTGATTGCCACTGGAAAAGGGGAGAAATGGGTAGGGGCAGGAAATTTAGCCTTCTATACGACACCCAGTGCGTCTGCTCTCTTTAGAGAAATATAAAAGGGGTCTTTATACTGCATGGAGCGTGGCGTTTCTCCACACAGTTTGGCTGCAATGGTTCGCGGTCAGGCTTTCCGTATTATGACCTGACTACCCCGCAAAGACGGGGCATTCCCCTATCCACCACCTGGGGACGCGCCCGGCAGCTCTGTAGCCAAAGCCCCTGAAAACCTATTCAGGTGCCGGGTGCATTCTTGTACATTTCAATCAACATCTGTGGTAATCACTGTTAAAATGCATTTATTTATAAATTTAGGTGAGAATAGACATGTGGCATGCTGAACAAAGTTGGTAGATCTTATTGTCATGTAAAAATGTTGTCCCGATTTAAAGAATTGAATTTCACAAATAATTGTATTGTTTGGACCAATCAATACAGCCCAAATTCGGAATTCAGAGGACTGGTTTTCAGAGGAAAACTTAATTTATTATTTATAAAAGCAAAAATTCTGGAACAAAACATTAGGATTATGGAGCAACCCAGTTTTCAGAGGGGCCAGTTTTAGGGAGTTTCACTGTATTATGTATAATAAACAGCTGCGCCAAGTCACATGATACGCCCGTCATCACCTGGTAATTTAGTTAAGGGGTTCTCATTTTAGAATGCACCTTTAACTGGCTATTAAGCTTGATATCTCTACAAAGTTTGAAGAAAGATTGTCGAGTAAAGCCAATATGTATATAATTGCCTAAAATTTGATGAATAAAGTCCCATAACTCTTGCAAGAAAAACAGAAATTTCATGAAAAAGTATACAAATTGTCAGGCCATCATATCCAATACTTTTACAAAGTTTGAAGTGAATTGGCCAAAAGGTTATCAAGTTAGAGCGCGACATGTGAAAAATTGCCTAAAAATTGACGAATAAAGTCCCATAACTCTTGCAAGATAAATCTAAATTTCACGAAAAAGTAAACAGATAGTCAGGCCATCATACCCAATACTTCTACAAAGTTTGAAGTGAAATAGCCAAAGGGTTATCAAGTTAGAGTGTGACATATGAAACAGACGGATGGATAATCAGACATCGGTATACCATGATACGTCTGTCATTAGACGGGCGTATGATAAAAACTAACCTTTACAACATTTCATCTTTCTTCCCTCATACAGTTGCTTCCCTTGGCCTATTCCATTCATTTCACTATAATTTAGGAATTGAATATCATCCTCCTCTTCCTCTTCCAAATCATCCTCCTCATCTTCTGCTCCAGGTACCTCATCATCTGGCATGAAATATCCACAAATCATGTGACAAAAGTGGTCCACATTTCTCTCTCTTCTCCTGTTATACATTCCAACAAACCTACCAATGAAATCAGAGATCATGTTATTCATGTGAAAAATATTCATCCAAAGTACATCTCATCTTTCATGTAATCCCTCAAACTTACCAAGAGAATACAAATGCAGTCCAACACCCAAGGGCCTGATGAAAACAGCTCTATCTATCAAAGTCGAACAACAAAGGGTCCAGAAAAAGAATTCTCGACATCCATCCATGATGTTCAAAGTTATTGCAGTTTGAGTCATGGAGGTTCAAATTTATAACCAACTGAAGTACAAATTTCACAACATGACAGTATCGCTTGAATTTTGAAAAGACAACTTTCATTTACTTCAGGAATCCTTTAAAAATTAGGGAACTATAACCCAAGAGTGCAGTCAGTCTACATGTATGACACTAGTTGGCACACTGACAAAGCCTATATGTTTGACACCAGCTGACACACTGACAAAGCCTTCATGTTTGACACCAGCTGACTCACTGACAAAGCCTACATGTGTACCAGTAACACCAGCTGACACACTGACACAGCCTACACGTGTGACACCAGCTCGCACACTGACACAGCCTACATGTACTATGTGACACCAGCTCACACATTGACACAGCCTACATGTACAGTATGGCACCAGTTGGCACATTAACACATTCACACAGACTTACATGTATGACATCGGCTGAAATACTGACACAGCCTTTGGGTATGAAACTGATGAAAACCTAAGACAACTTTGAGGATATTCTCTTGTAAAGAAATAAACCAAAGCATATTTTGCTACTGATAGTCAAGTAGGAAGGCTGACAGACACTTTTCATAACTATCTGCAAAAATCTTATTTCCCATAGTTAGAAGTGAAATAGGAAATTTCATATATGATAGTTTGAGTTATAAAAATTAACTATGAAGAAATGACATACTGTGAAACTACTATTGTTCCTGGGGTTCCGATTTTCGTGGATTTTGTGGTTTGCTTTAACCATGAAATTAAGTTCCAAATAAAATGTATATTTTCTTTAGAGTTCTAATGTATGGAATTTGAAACCACAAATTAAATTACCTGCTAATCCTTTATATTTATGAAAATTACAAAAAATAAATGTCCTTCAATAAAAGAAGTTCCAAACATGCCAAAGTATATGCTTGAATTGATGGATATGCATGGATAGTTTATCACTCAACAAAGATCAAATGCAGATATCTTTCCAAAAAAACATGTGTTTGTTATGCTGATCATCTGATTTGAACACACTGGCCAAAGTATTTGGTTAAATCTGTTAAGTCAGACCCAGAGAATTTATTACCAGACAGCATGAAGGGAAAGACGTGATCAAAAATACATGTATGTGGGAGCTATGGACATACAACTAACAAACCTAATTTATAAGTTAAAGACTTAAACTATTTGAACAATCCCTATTGAACTCTGTTCTATAATGTATTTGAGGGACTGGTGCCTCCTTATCTCACCAGGAGAATATTTTCAGAGCTCAAAAGTAAAGGAAAAGAAAAACAAAACACTACAAGAATTAGAACAGCAAACCCAATAGGGAGGCAAAACTAGAGGCTCTCAAAAGCGTTTAACTCACCTGGTCTAAAGCTAGCATAGACAATAACCTCAATGATAAAGGGTCTCATTTTCTAGTGTCAGTGATTTCATTAGCAGCAGGGAACCGGAGAATTTCACCGGCTATTTCATCAAAATCCCTGGCTATCGAAATTTCATGGTTTTCTTTAAATTTCATAAGTTTTTATTTATATTTTGTATCGCCTAACAAAAACATGGTCAAAATGGAACGTGATGCTTACTCTAGAATTTCGTCCCATTAAAGCGTTTGGAAGATTGTGATTTACTCTTGCCATTGGTTAGTTCGCCCCATTTATCAATATCGCCACTACGCTGGTTCCCGGCTGAATACTCACTACTGTCTCAGTTTACGTTCCAGATTTACTTGAAAGTACGAAGGGACGCGATTATAGGTCCAAGATTAAAATGGCTGTCGATAACCATACCATATGGCCATAGTGAAGGTCAGTGGTGATGAAAAATGAAGCGACAACGCTCAATATTGGACTTTTGTCCAAAAAAGTGCTACATTCACAGGCGTTTGTTTCTGTCAATGGGGAGAACGACTATCATGGGGGTTTACTATCCAACAAGGAGTCGTTCTCCCCAGTGACAGAAACGAACGCCTGTGCCCAAATCGATCCGAAACACGTATTTAGTGGATGAAATCATATAATAAAAGATTTCTTAATAAACGAACATGATTATTATGTTATGAAATTCGCTAGGAATCATTTATATTCGACAATATCAATAATTAAAAACTGAAAAAGTTATAACACGCTAATAAACGAACATGGTTGCAATGTTATGAAATACTCTAGGATAGGTAATGACACGATTTTTATAGAAATTATAAAATATGACTTTCAGTATACTAGTAAAATAAAGTGATTCTAGAATATTGGCCCACACAGTACATGATGTCACACCATGACTGCATGTCACCACAAATTGCACCTGAAATAAAAACAAATATGAAGATTGCTTAAAATGTATCATAATTTGTGAATCACAGTTGTTGTTTAATAACAAAGAAAAAAGGAGTAATTGGTGGCAGGAGAAGCCACAATTGGGGTTCAAATTTCCTCAAATCTATTTTCGGCCGGGGGGCTTTGCCCCCCTGGACCCCCTACCAGGCCACTGGGGGCCTTTAGCGGCCCCCAGACTCCCAGCCGTATATTCTTTCTCCCCCTATTATTTCCAATTCTCCCCCTATTCAAATTCCTACTGAAACCACTGAGTGTGATATAAACCTAGATGTAATATGGCTCACTGTGTAAGAGGAGATGATCTTTGTATACATTTCCCTAAGGGTCCTATGTTAAACTATGCTTCCTGTTGGCGGCTATCTTGGATCTTGTGAACTTCATGCACACATTTTAAATGATGCGCTGTCATAAATATCTATGTACCAGTAGCCTATTAGATTGATTTCAACAAATTCAAGTTATTCCTTTCACTTAAATTATTGTAGTTTTGTTTTTATCAGCTTTTTTTACACTTGACTGATTATTAAACAAAATATGTGTTGCGAAACAGCTCTAAAGGACAATAACAAAATAACGAGATACATGAGTATGTGAGCTGTTAAAAGGGATGAATTTATAATCTAAAATATGACCTAAAGCACAAAAAAAAACATGGCAAAATAAAAGAATAGAAACAATAAAAAGGTTGACCGATATATTCCGACAAATCTGTCGTCTACGAGTGGGTCGTAATGAATGAAGTAGTAGTTAAAAAATAATATGTTGTTACAGGTAAAACATCTTTTCGTCGCAGTAAATCTCTTCGCGAGCATCTAGTCAGCAGTAACTTAAAATCTAAAGTAGTGCTGGCTAATTACAGGGGCACTTAAGGATGTAAAAGATCGAGATGTGTTACCTGTCCCCATACTCTTGAAACCAACGAAATTTGAGGTCCTGACAACACATTTACCATACACAATGGATACACATGCACAACACAGAATCTGGTATATGCTAATGTATGTGGGCAGTGTCATAAGATATACATAGGGGAGACCTGCCGACGACTGGGTGACCGCTTTGCGGAACACATCCGCTCTGTCCGTAATAATACGGATTGCCCAGTTGGCAATCATTTCAGACTCCCTAACCACTGCCCACAAGATATGCAAGTAACAGTGCTAATAAAATTACATGGAGGCCAAGACAATAGACGTACGTTGGAACAACGGATTATTTTCAGACTAGGCACTTTAAAACCCAGGGGTTTAAACGTAAAACAATCATTCTATGACTAATGAGTCTCGATGTCGTATGTTCTCAGTGGCTGGAATGTTGATAATGTTGCTAATAGTGTACATATAATGTCATTTTTACCTGTATCATATACATTATTTTTAAACACTGTACACACAATGTCAAAGATGTTTTACCTGTAACAACATATTATTTTTTAACTACTACTTCATTCATTACAACCCACTCGTAGACGACAGATTTGTCTAAATATATCGGTCGACCTTTTTATTGTTTCTATTCTTTTATTTTGCCATGTTTTTTTTTGTGCTTTAGGTCATATTTTAGATTATAAATTCATCCCTTTTAACAGCTCACATACTCATGTATCTCGTTATTTTGACTGATTATTACACTGGCTTTTATGTTTTACAAATGAATTAAAATCATTTCGGAAGACTACAGTTAATTTTAGAAAGGTGGTTAGTCATCTTATTGCTAAGAGAATTGATCAATAGGTTGGTGTCTTTGCCTAAAATGTTTACAAAAGACGTTTAAATATTCCTCAATAGGTCATTGATTTTATATATAGGTCAGGCACTTAAAATCCCTTTTGATCAAGAATGTTGTTCAACCAACCTAAAACTAAATACACAACATACATTTAGGCAACAGAAAATAAATAATGAAAGTGTATATAGAAAATGCAAATAATAAAAGTGTTTTACAAATGAATTAAAATCATTTCGGAAGACTACAGTTAATTTTAGAAAGGTGGTTAGTCATCTTATTGCTAAGAGAATTGATCAATAGGTTGGTGTCTTTGCCTAAAATGTTTACAAAAGACATTTAAATATTCCTCAATAGGTCATTGATTTTATCTAGAACCGATTCAATAAATCTGTCCCCATCGTCAGATTGTGACATGTTTATCTTTTGTCAACTTCTGTGTGAAAGAAAACACAATGTCATCAAATGTTGAAGGAAACAGACAAATAATGTGTACATTCATACACAATGTAGCTTTTTGTCATCTTTTTACAAAGGAATCACCAGTTATTGATGTAGAATCGATCAATGAATCATTCACAACATCACTGCATTTCATTGGTCAAGAAGTTCAGGTAGGGACACATTTATTGAATCGACCCTATAGGTCAGGCACTTAAAATCCCTTTTGATCAAGAATGTTGTTCAACCAACCTAAACCTAAATACACAACATACATTTAGGCAACAGAAAATAAATAATGAAAGTGTATATAGAAAATGCAAATAATAAAAGAGTAATATAATCTGAAGAAAAATTTGATTTACAACAATTTTCCTATTACTGTTTGTACACAAAAGGTTTGACCTTCAAGGTAGAAAGTTCACATACCCATTCATTGTATTTGTCCTGGATATGGGCCAGTTTACCTGATGTCAATTTCATATACCCATTCATTGTATTTGTCCTGGATATGGACCAGTTTACCTGATGACAATTTCAACAAGAAACAAGTCAAGTTCACCCAAACTTTTTTTACATTGGAAAGGCAGAAAGAGGATAAACATTCATTTTTTCATAAATTAACCAGATGTTCTGTTCAAACCACTACTACAATAATTATATTTTGTTCCTTCTGTTTATCCTTGATAAAGATAATGTTTATTTCAATACCTAGGTAATAGTTGAGTATTTTTGTTCAGGTTGGCTGAACACTCTGCTTCATACAAAGTGATTTAAATGCCTCGCCTATAAATAAAATCAATGACCTACATGTATTGAGGAATATTTAAATGTCTAGACGCCAACCTATTTATCAATTCTCTCAGCAATAGGATGACTAACCACCTTTCTAAAATTAACTGTAAAACTATTCAGATTTTTCATTTTATGGCGTATCTTGGTCCCACCTACCAAGATTTCATCCGGAGAAAAATATTGAAAAGTTCCGGACATTTTCTGTAAGTCAAACAGAGATATATATATATCTCCCATACCATTTTCTGTCCTACAAAGTGGGACAACAAAGGATCATTGTTACCATTGGTTCAAATAGGGAAAGTACTTTCAGAGGAGAATATCTTTGAACGTGTTTTCCCATATAGGGTTCAATGTTAACTAAGTTCTCCATTGGTGGCCATTTAGGATATGACAGGGACTTGCCATTTTTCAAAGATGGCCAATACAGTCCAGGAAATCCCAGAATTCGACAACGTTGTCGAATTCAACATACCAATTTTTCCTATATGATATTTTCCATTTGCATTGAGGGTAACGGGTAACTTCCAGCATAGATTGTTTTCGGTCCAATAGAAAAGTTGTGCAGAAACAGATAAAAGGACATGTTAACGACTTCAAATGATGCCGTTTTTTTCTCAGTTCAGAAAAAAATTTAAAATCATGGAAGTTGTCGAATTCAACAACTTCATTTAACATTGGGAGTAATGGGGGGAATTTTTATAGAAGAATTTCCAATTTCATTTTATGAATGAATTACCCTGATTGACCTGGGGTCCATCGGAGTTAAATTGCGTCATGTTACATAGTGACATCGAAAAATCTATATTGTGACGTCAAAATTTTCCGGGAAAATTCACCAATTGGAAACTCGTCTATTATGGTCTGATATTTTTCAACCACTGAGAAAGTTTTCAGAAAACGTATACAAATAAAAAATAAAGCAAAGAAAACTTTGCTTTTTTTCTTAACTTTATGCCACTTTTTGAAAAACCTGTAGAATTCAACAACTTTAAGTTATTAAATTAAACAACGTTGTCGAATAATTTCCTTGATTTCCCGGACTGATTAAAGCCAAAGGACAGTTGTGACCAGGTTTGGTTCCAATTACCCAAGTAGTTTATGTTTATGCTACCACTTAGCACTTTGACCATCAATGTGTGTACCTTTGTCTCGGCTTCCTTATTTTCTTTAAAAATCTGCACTGATGTCACATCGCCACGAGCAAGATAATTTGTACTTTCAATTTTACCGGATGTTTATTGCTGCGGTGTTAAAACTGAGGCTCAAATAAAGCAAAAATAAATTTATGAATAAAATAATATTTGAATTGAAAATTAAAAATATGATACTATTTAAAACATACTAATCGGATTAAAATTGTGTTATTTATTTTTTTTCCATAGAAACGGATATGGCTTTACTGCTGAACTACGTTGTTTACATTTGGCAACGTGCTTGTTTGGATTTGTCATATCCAGAACATTCTTTGTCGAGCAAATAAGCAATAATAGCCAGAGAACATTTTTACGGTAACTATAGTTTTGTTTCCCTAACTTTCTCTCTTTCGTCTGATGATTTTCGTTCATTATCATTTATTTGACAGGCTGATCACAGGAGTCGGAAATTTTATCCTTAGGCTTATTTATTTAAAGTTTAGATATGAAGTTTCACGAACGTAGTCAGTGAAATCAACAGGTGTGCAACTGGCAAATCTCAATTTTTCATTTCAGAGCTTTTGCACTTTAATGCATATTGCTTTTCTGTATCTACATGTATACATGTAGAAATACGTCACAGATTCCCTGCTGTAGGGGTATACTGCCCGGGGTATACTGGTAGCTCATATCTTCGTGGTACATAGCTACGTAGAAACGGTCTCACTAATTAGCGACAAGAACCGACAAGAACCGTCAAGAAGTTATAAATACCGACAAGAATAATAAAATAAAGCCAAGAAATGCATTGTATGACCTAGCTAGTGATAAAATGATTTATTTTATGCAAAACATCACATCGTCAAGAACCGTCAAGAAATTAAAATTACCGACAAGAATGATAAGAACATCAAGAAGTAATATATTATTGCCGACATCTAGGTGAAAATAATAAAATAAAATATACAAATGTATAGTATGACACATATGATGCTGTAACGGGATATAAGGGGATGCATAAAATCATAAAATCCATAAAAATCATTAATTCAACAATTACCTGCTCTCCGCGTACCGACAAGAAGCGCGAAACTGGCGGCAAAATGAAAGAGATCTCTTATGAATATGAAAGAAGTATGTTAACAATATATATTAAAACTGCTGTAAAAATTGTGAAAAAACTCACTCGAATAGAAATGTTAGAAGAGTAAGACTGACTGGAATTTAATTAATAAAAGTCTGAATAAGATAAAAAAAAAAATTAAAAAAACACACACACACACAGCAAATAGTCCTAAGTGACATAAACACAAAAATAACAGATGCAATATTTAAACAAAATATAAGTGACAAATCTTGTTGAAAGAATATGTAGATTCAAGAATATTGTACACGAACGGACAAGAATCACAATTGTGACAAACAACATAACCAAAACAAAAAAACAAAAAACAAAGCTTCACTTCAGCAAATACTTCACGCAGAACTTGAATAATATATTTACACACAATAACCATATACTAGAACCGACAGTAAGGGGATACCGACAAGAAAATCGGTATTGCAAGAATGATATAGGTTTTATACGTGTAATTGGTTCAATTGTTATCCTTAATAACTTGCACGCTTACAGGGTTGTAAATCTGTCATAAAATCTGAAATTGACGCTAAATTCCCATTTACTTTAACACCATTTTTAATTATTTGATTCAATCAAATTGCAATTGAAGGATAATTACCTTTTATTGCTAAATGTAAAAACAACACAGTCAAAAGGATTAATTGTTAATAAAATACTTATAGTTACTTTTTATTTAAATAAACACTGACACGTGTGAAACCATTCAAGTCAATAGACCATTTGCCAGTTCTGCAATCAACAGAAACCCAAAAGGGAGGTCACTTTTTGAAGAATCTCAAGGGGACAGAATGGTTCCCTGTTTGTGATAACCAACCAAAAAATAAAAAATTTTTAATCAAAAATTATGAAAGTTTAACCTTTAGCAGATGTTTAGTCAGCAACACAATTCAAAACTTGTGCTTTTGCTAAACGTTATTTACTTGTTGAGGGTGTACAAGTTGAAAAGATTTTAATGAGGAATGAGCAGGTTCAAGATATATGTGAAAGAAATGATCTATCATTTTCATCACAAAATGGCTTAATTGAAGACAATGTATCGAGACAGATACTAGATAATTTGAATATTTCTATTCAAAATAAGACACCTATATATGTGTCACTAGATTGGAAATTGTTTGTTTAATGCTTTGTCTGTCGGTCTTGTTGGTCATGAGAGACTTACAACTCTTCTTAGAGTTTTAACATGCATTGAATTGGTAGATCACAGGCATTTATATGATATTACAAAATATGACCAACTTAGATTAGTTTCACCATCTTATGAAAGTGCATGCAATGACACTGCAATAAACAAACACTTTTCATGTGCTTGGAAAATGGCCGCTGCTGCCTCAGTATTAGGTTGGCCTATACAATCTGTTTATCCACCTAGAAATGGCATTCAGTGGGCATCTTGAATACAGTATTTAAACCTGTATCTGGGAAGTCAAGAGATCTAATATTTATAATGTGGAGTAGTTCTTGTTATGGTTTTAATAAAACATGGCTTCCAGATTATTTTGTGCCTTTAATAAACAAAGATATAAACGTATCTTTACTTGATCTGAGCAATGATGAGGAATTTCCTCCTTAAATAGTACTACTAATCAGTCAAATGATTATTGTCCAACAATTTTTGATGACACAGTAAAAAATGTGTCTCATATTTACAAACAAGAAAACTTCGGCAAATCAAGCCTCGATGACAAAAAATTAGCAAAGAGTAGAAGACAATGAAAACATAGAAATGTCTGACACATGTAGTGTTAATGACAGGAGTCTTACCTCTTTTGAGGAAGAACTTACACCAGAAATAAATAATACGCTACTAGTACCTTTACCTAAACTTGGAAACGATCTAAATGGCAAATTTATGTCATGTGAACACATAATTGAAATACTGACAACCGAGGAAGCATCATTTTCCGAGGTTCCAAATTCTATCAAAAATGATGTCTACTTTGTTATGAATAATAGCAAAAACTTGAATAAAAATCCAATTCTAAAAGAATGGAGTTTTATGATAATTGTGGTACATGGGATTCAAAATCTGCATCCACCAAAACAACATGTTTTGTTCGACAAGAAAATGATAATATGGTATCTTGTGTGAAAAAACAGGGCTTGTTTTGTAAAGAAATTAAAAAGGAATTCGTTCCATTAGACCCACAACCAAATGATTCAAATTTATTTGTGCTTAAACGCTATTATGCTACATTAAAAAGAGATACAAAATACAAGAAAAGGATAAGTTGGTTCGAACAAATGCCAGGTTACTCCGTAGAAGTGAAAAACAAAGCTGTTGCAGAGTACCTAGGCACTTATCCAATAGATAATCAAAGTAAACATGGCAATGCAAGAATTACAAATCAAGAATACATTAGAACATCGCCACAGACAAAAACAAATGTAAAATTAGACATAGAAAGTGGCAAAACGGTTAGACAGGTGTTTTCAGATAATTTCCAATCTGAACACCAACCATGAGATTCAAAGTTGGTTCATAACATGAAATACTGTATGAACAAAAATGATAAGCCTGGACACAAACAAAACATTGCTGATGACATGCAAAATGTAATTAGTATGTTGTCTAATGAACATCCCTTTCTTAAGGAGATTGTTCAATGTGCTGGAAAACCACCAAATGTTATTTGTTATACAGATTTTCAAATGAAACATTTTGCCAGTGCTTGTAAAACATCTATCATAGGTGTAGACAGAACATTCAATCTTGGACCTTGTTTTGTAACAACAACGGTTTTCCAAGAAAAAAAACTCAAAAGAAAGGGTCAAATTACAAGCCCAATTATTCTGGACCCATATATCTACACTGGGATGGTTTATTCCATTCATACCAAAGATTTTTTACACACTTAGCATCTGTATTAGAAACTGGAATATCTGACACTTTACTAAGTGTAAACAATTTAGTAATTGGTTCTGATGAGGAAAAAGCGCTGGTAAAAGCTATTAAAGCAAGCTTTCCAGATTCTGAACTCACTTTATGTACAAGACATTTAAGTGAAAACTTGAACAGACACATGAAAAATAAAGTAGGAATTAACGAAAAATTGTCTAAACAAATAATATCTGATATATTTGGAGAAAATGGCCTCATTGAAGCAGATACATCTGTTGATTTTGCCCAAAAGGCCAATGATATTGAAAATAAATACCAAGAAAAGGTGTGGTAAGTATTAACTTCAACTGTACTATTACTTCTATCTTTTCTCTTCCATATATTTTGTCAAAATATGTTTCATAGCCTAAAACTGGTATCTTTTCACCGCCTTCCGATCTTCTGTTTCTGGGTGTTTCTTGTCAGTAATTCATACGGACTTCTCAACGGGTTCTTGTCTTCTTGTTGGTAATTATAACTTCTTGACGGTTCTTTTGTTATGGTGTTTTGCATGAAAAATCTATATCATTATATCACCAGCTGGGTCATACTATGTTTTTCATTATTCTTGTCGGCTCCTATACAGTTTCTTCTCGGTATTTATGGTTCTTATCTTTACGGTGTTCTGCATTAAAAACATATTATTATATCATCATCTGGATCATAATATGCATATCTAAGCTTAATTCTATTATTGTTATCAGTTGATAGGTGCTTATTGTCGGTAATTATGACTTCTTGGTGGCCCTTGTCCTTCTTGTCGGTAACAAGGACTTCTTGACGGTTCTTTTTTATGCTGATTTGCATAAATAAATATATTTTCTTGTTGGTTCCTAGCATCTTGTTGGTTTCTTGTCGCTTCTTGTCGGTAATTATGACTTCTTGACGGTTCTTGTGGGTTGTTGTCGGTTCTTGACGGTTCTTGTCGTTAATTAGTGAGACCCCGTAGAAACGGTGACGTCACAGTTAAAAATTTGGTTGAAATGAACGTAAATACCACAAAGAAGTGGAACCCACGGAGAAGTGAGATGGGAGTATATATGTGATGGGTGGTCTGCACAGATCTAATCGCTCTGATACTAACTCCTCACTCAATAGCATACTTGTTTTTTTACTACAATGATCATCAACAGGATCCTTTAAAAGGATTCCTTTTAAAACAACTGTTCCAGGTAAACAATTAGAAAACCATAAAACTGCTGCCTCAGTTTTGTCTATACTGTAAACCGTTATATTTTCATGCCATCTTTATTTAGTGGTAAACTGAAAGGATCTTAGTTCGTGCAGTTTTGAATTCGCGCCACAAAATTGTTGACCATTGACTTTAATAATAGACAAGTTTATTTTCACGCTTCCATTCCAAACATTAAAATTGCGAAAATAAAACTGCTGCAAAGTTTTACAGTATGTGTACAGAACATTTGCTCTTCTTTTAATCGTATTACACAACACAGCTGACCTGACAATGACAAACTTACCCGACCACCTCACCTTTAGACACATGACCACATCAAAGGGTCAGATTAACATTCTTGCGATGTTAATTCAAACTGAAATGTATTTTATGACAGAAATAAAAAACTATCCAAAATAAAATAAAAAGTGCATGGTACTTGCAACAGTCACATGCATTCACATTTACATCTTTTTGAATTGTATTATCATTTTAATTTATATTTAATCTTAAAATTTTGTCTTTCAGTATCATTTTTGTAGGATTAAGATTCAACTCTAAGTTACACAGAATACCCATCAATTTCCAAGTGACACTAGACATATCTGATATAATTCTTTGATGTTAAGCCTAAAAAAAAAGTTGTGTTTCCGGTTATGGTCCTCTCAAAAATTTGGGTTGGTAGGTCGGATTTATTTTTTTTATTTTTGTTTCTTCAGATCGATTTCTTTGTGATTTCATAGATTACGGTCACTAATTTAGGATGACCTGGAAAATATACCGTTTCCGTTCCCAAACTTACTGTAACCGGAAGTCAAAAACAATGGAACAAAAACAAATGTTGTTGGCTTTTCTCTTCGATTTTGATGAGTAAACAGCATTACAAGACAATATATATAATTTGATCAATTCTGCGCTCAGATATGAACAATATCTAATATAATCGTCATATCGCTCTTAAAATCGGCAAAGTTTTACAAACGGGAACGAAAACGTGGTCGGTTGGGCATCGAAGCTTTTTATTTTTTTGAAGTTGGAATAAAAAAGTTTGAGTCGGGGGGTCTGGACTAGGGTCGGTAGGCCAACCGGAAAAACAACTTTTTTTAGGCCTTATAATTTTGAATATTAAAATGAATTTCTGTACATTGACATAAATGATTTAGTTCAACAGCTTAAGAACACAAATTGTTTTTGTTGTATATGTAACTTACAACAAAACATGCAGAGGTGCAGAAGTTGCAAAATACAAGCATTATTGCAAGAAGATTGTAGCAAAAATTCGTAAAAATTCTTGATTGTAGCATAGTATTTAACTTTTCACAAAAAACCATAATATGACAGGTGCCTGATTTCAAAAAGATATAAACATAAAACATTACCTGTGTTTTGAAGAACCTGTATAACGTAACTCACAACACATCTAGGTACATGTACATTTTTGTATGTAAACCAAAATTAGCCTTCTAAAATTGCTTAAATATTGATAGCTAAATGGCTTTGGAACTTTGAAGGACATTGCAACAACACATTTCAGTGATATAAACCACAAAAAATATGGTTAGGTACCTAAAAGGCAATTTTAAAAAATATACATGATGTACAACAATGATGTAAGTGAAAGCATAGGAATAATGTTATTTAGACCAGGAATGTATATTGAGATGTACATCTTTGTTTAGATGTTGTTGCTAATAAAGCTTGTCATGAATTTCAAATATTATATTAAGTGCAAGACAATAAATCATGTGTGAAACTGGCACCAATATATGCATTTATGAAAAGAAAATGCAATGAATGTAAAATAGCCCCAAATGTGAAATTAGAATTAGTTTGAAGAGGAAAATGGTAACATGTATAGATTTCTGCTCTCTATAAAGCTACCAGTTATGCTGTGGCCAGACTTATCTAGATGAATGCTTGCCCTGATTCTATTTGAAAGCTACTTGACTGAGAACTGAATCGCTTTTATTTGCAGATTGCTAACTAATCAACATACAGGATATGCCTATCATTTCTTTTTCTTACAAACAACCTACTAGAAGTATTTTTTTCAATTACTCTTCGATCACCTGTGATGCTGATTTTGAGAAGAACTACCCCAGCAGCTGAGATTGTTCTATGTCACCATACCGCTATGACCCTTGCGGACATATTTTAACAGGGAACTTAAACATCATTGAAGATAAAGAAGTTCAACAGTTCTTTAGAAAAGGGCCTAAATATCGCCCACCTTCCAAAATTCACTGGCAAGTTTGTTTTGAAATCATTAAAGACGCAGTCACTAAGTACTGTATAAAATGGTGCAAACGGGAAAGTGCAGACAAACACGCACTGAATTTGTTCAAAATTATTACCAAAGTCAGCAACAGAATTAATTTTTATAAATATAATTATGTTGAGCCCCATCCTAAGCTGTCTGTTAATAGAATAAAGTCTAAATTGAGAGATCTTGGCAAAAAATATGTGTTTGTACCAGTTGACAAAGCTTCTAACAACGTTTCAATCATTTGAAAGAAATACTACATCGATGTCCAACAAAACGAATTGGACAAGTCTAATACTTTCAAACGCACCAATTGTGATGAACAAACTCTCACCAAACAACATTACAAGGACACAGAAATGCTCAAAGTTCCACCTAAAGATAACACCTTGCCTACTATGTACTGGATTCCTAAGCTTCACAAAAACCCGTACAAGCATCGTTTTATTTCGGCATCGAGAATTGTTCTACTACTAACTTGTCCATCCATTTAACCAGTGCACTTTCTTGTATAAAGGACTTAATTATAAAATATTGTGAAAAAACTTATCAAAACTCTGGTGTCAATTACTTTTGGAGTGTAAAAAACTCTATT
>MJUU01034574.1:3240-13908 GCA_002080025.1 Modiolus philippinarum
GTAATGTTAAAATTTGATGAAAAAATGACTAAGTTCAACAATGGATAAATTCCAAAATTTTTTTCCAAATCTCACCAAAAGGGGAGGTGCACATCTTTAATATGTTCAGAACAACTGTGCAAAGTTTCAAAAGCATCAGATATAAGGTGTCAGAGTTTCAGATTACACATACTCAGTACCGTAATGTTAAAATTTGATGAAAAAATGACTAAGTTCAACAATGGATTAATTCCACAATTTTTTTTCCAAATCTCACCAAAAGGGGAGGTGCACATCTTCAATGTGTCCAGAACAACTGTGCAAAGTTTCAAAAGTATCGGGTTAAAGGTGTTGGAGTTTCAGATTACACAAACTTGGTACCCCCAAAGCGTGACGGACGGACGGACGGACGGAGTCGAGCGGCTCCTAGACCTGCGGTCACCGTTGGTGACGCAGGTAAAAATAAATAAAAGTCCAGGACCTGACAACATTTGTAATGAAGTGATTAAATATAGTTCAGTGGTAACTTGTAAATCTATTGTAAAATTATTTAACTTGATTTAAATAGTGGGAAATACCCTGATATTTGGAGAAAGTCATATACTGTACCAATTTTTAAATCTGGAGATAAGCAAGATTTGAATAACTACAGAGGTCTTTCTCTTCAAAATTGATTAGCAAAACTATTTAGCCCTGTTTTAAACAGTAGGCTGATGCATTATTATGATAATTCATTTTCTAAACAACAATTTGGTTTTAGAAAAAACCACAGGACTTCCGATAGTCTCTATGTGTTGAAGACCTTGATTACTAAATATCTTTTCCATAAAAAAAGTAAAGATTTATGCCTGCTTTGTTGATTTACGCAAAGCTTTTGATACTGTATGGCATACCAGATTATTATACAAATTGATGAATAATGGTGTGGGAAGCAAGTTTTTTAATATTATTCAAAATATGTACAGTTCATGTCAGTCTTGTGTTAACATTAATGACAGATACTCAGATTTTACTCTGTTGATAAGAAAGTATGACAAGGGGACAGTCTAAGAAGTCCTTCTTTAATCAACTGTTTCATAAATGATATTCATGACAGTTTTGATGAGTCATGTGACCCACTTCAACTTGAGAACTCTAAGATCTCAAGTTTGAGTTTTGCTGATAATTTGATTATTTTTGCTGATTCCCATAGAGGTCTTCAGAATGCTATTGATAAACTTCAAAAATATTGCTTCGATTGGCAACTTACAGTAAATACTAATAAAACAAAAATTATGATTTTTCAGAAAAGTTGCACTACCGCTATTTTTCATGATAATAATCCCTTTGAGGAAGTCAAAGAATATAATTTTCTAGGAACAGTTATAGATTGTAATGGGAATTTCAAACGATGTATTCAAGAATTATCAAAACAAGAGGCTCTCAAGAGCCTGTATCGCTCACCTGGCCCTTGATTAACATAGACATTTTATGTTAAAGAGCCCATATATATATAGTTAAATTATAAATCCAATATCCATAATTAGTTAAAGGGGAGAAGACCCCTCTTAGTGTTTCCCATGGGGTCCAATGTTCCCTGCTGGCAGCAATCTTGGATAAAGTGTGAACCTATAAAAAAAAAACAGTTTTCTTTTCAGGGGTCCACATAAAGACTATTTTGACCAAGTTTGGTTCCATTGGCTAAGTAGTTTCAGAGGAGAAGATCTTTGAATGTGTATTCCCATAGGGTCCAGTGTAAAAACTAAGTTCCTCGCTGGCCGCCATGTTGGATATCTCGCTAACCTGAAAAACACCTTTTTGCAAGGGACCACTCAATGACTATTGCGGCCAAGTCTTGTTCCAATTGGCTCAGTACATTCAGAGGAGAAGATCTTTGAATGTGTTTTCCCATAGGGACCAATGTTCCCCACTGACGGCCATGTTGGATATAGTGCGATCCTGAAAAACATCTTTTTTGCAAGAAACCACCTAAGGACTATTGTGGCCAAGTTTGGTTCCAATTGGCTCAGTAGTTTCTGAGAAGAAGATCTTTGAAAGTGTTTTCCCTTAGGGTCCAATGTTCAAACTATGTTTCCCGCTGGCGGCCATCTTGAATATCACGCTGACCTGAAAAACACCTTTTTTGCAAAGGACCACCTAAGGACTATTGTGGCCAAGTTCGGTTCCAATTGGCCCAGTAGTTTCACAGGAGAAGATCACTGAATGTGTTTTCCCATAGGGTCCAATGTTAAAACTATGTCCACCGCTGACGGCCATGTTGGATATAGTGAGATCCTGAAAAACACTTTTTTTGCAAGGGACCACCTAAGGACTATTGTAGCCAAGTTTGGTACCAATTGGCTCAGTAGTTTCCGAGAAGATCTTTGAAAGTGTTTTCCCATAGGGTCCAATGTTAAAACTATGTCCCCCGCTGGCGGCCATGTTGAATGTAGCGCGATCCTCAAAAACACCTTTTTTGTAAGGGACCACCCAAGGACTATTGTGGCCAAGTTTGGTACCAATTGGCTCAGTAGTTTCAGAGAAGAAGATCTTTGAAAATGTTTTCCCATAGGGTCCAATGTTAAAACTATGTTTCCCACTGGCAGCCATCTTGAAAATTACACAGACCTAAAAAAACACCTTTTTTGTAAGGGACCACCCAAGGACTATTGTGGCTGAGTTTGGTTAAAATTGGCTCAGTAGTTTCAGAGAAGAAGATCTTTGAAAGTGTTTTCCCATAGGGTCAAATGTTAAAACTATGTTTCCCGCTGGCGGCAATCTTGGAAATCACGCAGACCTAAAGAACACCCTTTTTGTAAGGGACCACCCAAGGACTATTATGGCCAAGTTTGGTTCCAATTGGCCCAGTAGTTTCAGAGGAGAAGATCATTGAATGAAAAGTTTACGCCGGATGGACTACGGACAGACGGAAGACGGACGCAAAGTGATGGCAAAAGCTCACCCTGGCATTAGCCAGGTGAGTTAAAAAGGACTAAAAGTATTTTTTTTCTTTACGAAAAATGTTCTCAAACTTTGAACAATTACCAATTAATCTGTCATGCAAACAAGAGCTGTCGCCAAATATACCCCCCGCTCATTAAACCCTGAATCGATATGGCAAGTGCAAATTTAAGATGGTGTGGACACATTACAGGTGTGGACACATTACAGGTGTGGAAACAGTACAAGTTTGGAAACAATAGAAGTATGGACACAATGATATAATCTTCAAGAAAGAACTTTTCACAAGGGTTCCAATGAAAACACTGTCGAAATCAGACAAATATAAAACTCACCCCTTTTTTTTAGCCTATTTGACATTTTACAAAAGAATCATTATAGAGAAATTTCATTACAACACTTTGAAAACAACTTTTCAAGAGGATTACAATGAAAAAGTGTGCAGTGATCTCTCACATCTTAACTTCACAATATCTAGGCTTTAAGTAATTTCTTAGAAAAAAAATCATTTCAAAGATATCAACAAAAGTCACACTCAAATTATCTCCCCTTCCTGGTTTCATGCAATAATTGCATTCCTTAATGCACCTCTCAACATAGTATCCTTCCTTTGCCTAAAGTTTCTTTAAAATCCTTCAAGTGATTTTAGAGGAGTTGCGCTTACTAGGTAACCCATACATAGGAAATCAATGAAAAGTCAAAGTTGAATTATCTCCCCTTCCTGGTTACAGACAATAATTATATTCCTTCATGCACATCTACATATAGTGCTCTTCCTTTGTGTAAAGTTTCATCAAAATCCTTCAAGTGGTTTAAGAGGAGTTGCGCTTACGAGGTAACCCATACATAGGGAATCAACGAAAAGTCAAAGTCGAATTATCTGCCCTTCCTGGTTACGTACAATAATTATATTACTTCATGCACATCTACATATGGTGTTCTTCCTTTCTGTAAAGTTTCATCAAAATCCTTCAAGTGGTTTAAGAGGAGTTGTGCTTACGAAGTAACCCAAACATAGGGAATCAACAAAAAGTCAAAGTCGAATTATCTCCCCTTCCTGGTTTCGGACAATAATTATATTCCTTCATGAACATCTCCATATAGTGTCCTTCCTTTCTGTAAAGTTTCATCAAAATCCTTCAAGTGGTTTAAGAGGAGTTGCGCTTACGAAGTAACCCAAACATAGGGAATCAACAAAAAGTCTAAGTCGAATTATCTCCCCTTCCTGGTTTCGGACAATAATTATATTCCTTCATGCACATCTCCATATAGTGTCCTTCCTTTGTGTAAAGTTTCATCAAAATCCTTCAAGNGGTTTAAGAGGAGTTGCGCTTACGAGAAGTGTGGACAGACGGACAGACGGACAGACGGACGGACAGACAGACAGGGTGATTCCTATATACCCCCCAAACTTTGTTTGCGGGGGGTATAATTATTTGATACTTTAATAAGACCTATTCTCTGTTATAATTCAGAAATATGATATATGGATGCCTATCTACCATTATATAGAGCTATGCATAGGGCAAAGAACAATAACAGAACAATTGATTCTTTTTCTTTTGATTATAAAACTTCGTTTGAAAAAATTCACACTAAAAATTGTAAAATATTTTAGGAGTTAAGAAAACTGCTTGCAATATAGCAGCTAACTCGGAATTGGGATGTTTCCCTTTATCTTCTTTATAAAGAAGCAGACTTTAATGTATTTTACTCGAATAAATACTGATAATATAAATCCACTGGTGAAAGAATCTTTCAAAGTCAATAAAAAGATGAATGATGAAGGAATTTATACTTGGTATACATTTGCCATGAATATTTTTCATGAGTTTGCATTAGATCCTGAAAACTTCATAAATTCAGATAAATCTTTTAATAAAATAAAAACCCCAACTAAAAAGAATTGAATAAAGTAATTACAGATACTTATACTAAAACGTTTAGTGAAAAATTACTTTCATTAACAAACTAGTCTAAACTTTTTTTATATAGTACCGTATTCGACCTTATTAGCGCCCCTGCTCCAATAAGCGCCCCCTCACCCTTTTTCAAAGTCAAAATGCACAAGCACCCCCTCAAAACTCCCAAACTGCCAAAATTTACTTACGTTTTTTGCCGATGTTTGAGTTTTAAGCGGGTATATTATCGCCGTAATTTTACTAAACAGAATGTTTACATACCTCCCACGACTCCTGAGTAACGATGTCTATTTATTTATGCTGAATTCGCGTGATTAATTACTGTTACTTTCTCGTTTCACCACGATTTAAACAACCGGAAGTTAAAGACGCATTATAGAACTCAATAATAATGACGGTAGCGGACATGCATAAATTCAGGTTTTGCCGATTCAATTAAGCGCCCCTGTTTTTGAATTTTCTATGCGCCCTGGGCGCTTATTGGGTCGAATACGGTAAATTGAAAAAGAATTTCGGTTTAGAAAATTATTTACTTAAGACAAACTTTAAAAATAGACAACTTTTAACAAAATTTTGTATTAGTGACCATCAATTAGGAGTGGAAATGGGCAGATACAACAAAAAATACTGAGGGAACAAAGATTGTGTCAAAAATGTAAAAATATTAAAGATGAGGCCCATTTCTTTTTAAACTGTACAATAGACGAGACTTACAGATGTTAACTTTTTGAAATAATTGTAAAAAAACACTCTGAATATAAGATATGTCTTCCTTCGTTAAACTTAAATACATTTTAACTCCAGACATAACCCTTTTATCTTTATCTTTTATCTTTTTGCACCTTTATAAATTAAAACAATCATTAGAATTGAAATAGGGTCCACAACCATCAAAGAGTCGACTGAATTATATTGCAGTTTATGTTTTTTTTTGTTTACTTGTATTTGTAATTCTTATGTATGTTGTATATATGTTTTGTATTGCTTTGGCCCCAAAGGGGTGTAATTTTGCAATAAATAAATTATATCAAAATGGCATCTGTGAACCCCTGCTAACTCATAATACCCCTGCCCTGGATTTCAGATTCTAACAAGAACTGTCACCGAATGGCAGCCAAATATACCCCCCGCTCATTGAACCCTGAATCGATATGGTAAGTGCAAATCTAAGTTGGTGTGGACACAATACAGGTGTGGACACAGTACAAGTGTGGACAAAATACAAGTATGGACACAATGATATAATCTTCAAGAAAGAACTTTTCGCATGGGTTCCAAAGAAAATACTCTGTCGAAAGCAGACAAATATCAAATTCACCCTTTTTTAGCTTATTTGACATTTTAAAAAAGAATCATTACCATTAGAGAATTTCATTACAACACTTTGAAAACAAAAAACTTTTCAAGAGGATAACAATAAAAAAGTGTGTCTCTCCCACAGCTTGATTTCACAATATCTACACTTTAAATTATTTCTTTGAAAAAAAATTACTGCAAAAGGCATAAAAAAAGTCAGTCAAATTATCTCCCATTCCTGGCATCCTACAATAATTACATTCCTTCATGCACACCTCCATAAAGTGTCCTTCCTTTGTCTAAATTTTCTTCAAAATCCTTCAAGTGGTCTAAGAGGAGTTGCGCTTACGAGGTAACCCATACATAGGGAATCAACAAAAAGTCAAAGTCAAATTATCTCCCCTTCCTGGTTTCGGACAATAATTATATTCCTTCATGCACATCTCCATATAGTGTCCTTTCTTTGTGCAAAGTTTTCTCAAAATCCTTCAAGCAGTTTGAGAGGAGTTGAGCTTAAGAGGTAACCCATACATAGGGAATCAATGAAAAGTCAAAGTCAAATTATCTCCCCTTCCTGGTTTCGGACAATAATTATATTCCTTCATGCACATCTCCATATAGTGTCCTTCCTTTATGTAAAGTTTCATCAAAATCCTTCCAGTGGTTTAAGAGGAGTTGCGCTTACGAGGTAACCCATACATACGTAATCAACAAAAAGTCAAAGTCTAATTATCTCCCCTTCCTGATTTCAGACAATAATTATATTCTTTCATGCACATCTCCATATACTGTCCTTCCTTTGTGCAAAGTTTCATCAAAATCCTTGAAGCGGTTTAAGAGGAGTTGCGCTTATGAGGTAACCCATACATAGGGAATCGACAAAAAGTCAAAGTCGAATTCCTGGTTTCGGACTATAATCATATTCCTTCATGCACATCTCCATATAGTGTCCTTCCTTTGTGTAAAGTTTCATCAAAATCCTTCAAGCGGTTTAAGAGGAGTTGCGCTTACGAGAAGTGTGGACAGACGGACAGACGGACAGACAGACAGGGTGATTCCTATATACCCCCCCNCCCCCCCCCCCCCCACCCCCCAAACTTTGTTTGCGGGGGGTATAATAACCTCAACAAGTTTGGAAATGCATTTTACAAAACGACATGGCCCTACAAAGCTTGTGATAAAATGTATCTTTAACCATTGTAGAGAAAACTATTGTTCTATAATGCAAAAAAAAAAATGAAAAAGTCTGTAAACAGAGAGTAGTACTCAATCAGGTCTAAAAACAATTCACACCATTTGGCATGACTATACAAAGCTTATGACAAATTTCAACTACATTATATACCAATGCAAAGAAAAGCTTACTTTATAATGCAAAAAGTAAGTTGGTAAACAGGAAGTTGTATCCCTACTGGTGTGAAAATGTATCCCACAATATGGTATGATTATACACAGCTTGTAACAAAATTTCAAGTTGAAAAAGCTAGATGCAAGTTCTGACAGAATGGACAGAATGACAGACAAGGGTAATACAGTATATCTCCTGCCCTTCAGAGCAGGGGTATAATAAGATTTGAAAATGTTACATCATCTGTCCATACTTTACCTCTCTTTCTATCTTTGGAACAGCATCATAATTACAGCGTTTCTCCTGACAGACCTGGATTATTATGGCAGCACATGTATCAGCGTGGTATCCCATAAACACATCACCTATCTTTCTTCTGTAAACATCATAGAAGTATAGTTGATGAAATTCAATCTTTGGAAAATTACTATTAAATGCTGATTTTACAAAGTTGACATGTTATACAAAAAATAATTACATGTTTTAATTGTTAAGCCGAATACAGGATACTAAAAGATAAATGCAAGTTTCTGTTAATTACAGGTTTGACAGACAAGAGACTCAGTTGCTCTTTGCAGTGATGTCTGTGGAGATTTAATATAGTAAAGTACTTTCAGAAAGTTCATTTTTTTCTGGTATGATACAACTTTATACTTTTTTCAGCTCATGTCAGTAAAAAACTTGGGTAGAATGGATGAGATTCTAAGTATTATTTCTTTAATGTGATGCTCACTTTTGTTTCAGATGTCTCATGTAAGCAGGAACTTTAACTTCACAGAAATGTTGAGCCCAGTCTTGTAATTTGTCTGCTAATTCTAGATAAGATGGAGTCAGCATTGTCTTCAGTGACAGAAAATGTTTCTCTAGTCTGTTAATTAGTGGTATAGGGAATTTGTTGTACACAATCTGTTTCTCTGCTACAACTATCAATCTACAAATAAAAGTATTTAGTTTAATGATATAAAAATAAACATGTACCGTATTTTACGGCGTATAAGTCGAGACTTTTTTCCTGACAATGACATCCTCGACCTTTCCGCCGTTTCGACCTATCTGATGCAAAAATCTAATTTTTTTTGTTGGCAAAAATGTGTACTGAAACCCTTTCGTTGTTGCGCCAAAGTAATGAATGGGAGTAGTTTATTTAACAGACCATTCAAAGCTGTGGTCGATTTGCCTACTAAGATAAACAATAAAAACGATTCAATCAGTGTTGATATCATCAAGTGTTTTCTTTTATTTGCCCCGTTTGCAGAGGAGGAAGTGTTTGTTTTATCATAATCGCGAACGGAAGTGGGTACAACTATGAATTAGATACGGTTGATTATTATCGTTGGCTAAGAGATTTCAGAACTTTTCACAATTATTAAAAATTAAAAAGAGAATAAAATTTGATTAAAAAATAATAAAATCGATTATCCAATGATAACTAGAGTAACAAATAAATGTTTTGATTGTAAATCAATAAACTTTACTAATGCCAATCAAGAGTGGTTGATAATTAGCCAATAAATAATTATTTAACAGTACTAAAGAATCCAATCTAAGCCTTTTTTATTTAATCCTGCCAATTAAGACCAATTACAAGTGGTTTTAGATTTTTTGTTTTTACAGTTAAAAAATTTCAATCCACTCAGTGGCTTTAAAAGGGCGTAAATTTTTCAACATTGTCATATCAGTACAATGCCTCCAACACAGTCACGACGGTCGTATACTGCAGCTTTTAAGCTGGAAGTTATTACTTACGCAGAGGAGAACGGCGGTAATATGGCAGCCCAGAGATAATATGGTGTCAGCGAGAAAGTTGTCCATGGCTGCAGAAAACAGAAAGACGTCCTACGCACTACCAAAAAAACCAAAAAAGCCTACAGATCCGGCAAAGCCCACTGGCCCGAGTTGGAAAACCAACTGGAAGACTTCGTCTTGGAGGAGCGTGCAGCATGCAGGGGACTCAGCACTGTCCAACTTAGAATGAAGGCTACCGAACTCGCCAAAACATTAAACATCGACAACTTTACCGGCAATCCTACCTGGTGTTATCGTTTCATGAAGAGAAAAAACCTTGCCATAAGACAATGTACAACACTGGCACAACTACTACCCACCGACCACCGAGAGAAACTTGACTCCTTCAGATCATTTGTAAAGGAACAGATTACTAAACACAACATCAACAATGACAGTATTGTAAACATGGACGAGGTACCCATGACCTTCTACATACCAATGAACAGAACCATCGACTCAAAAGGCACCAGCTCCGTCACCATAAAAACAACTGGTCACGAAAAAGCTTCATTTACCATAGTACTTGCATGTACAGCCAGTAGAAAGAAACTACCACCCATGATGGTTTTCAAACGTAAAACTCAAATTAAAGACAAATTGCCAACTGGTGTTGTAGTCGACCAAAATGAGAAGGGCTGGATGACCAACGACGTTATGGAGAAGTGGTTAGCAACTTGTTACGTAAAACGACCCGGTGGCTTCTTCAGACAGCAAAAATCTCTACTGGTACTCGACTCCATGAAAAGTCATATAAGTGACATCACCAAAGACCGCATCAAAGCAACTGGATCTATACCTGCCGTCATACCTGGGGGCCTCACCAAATTGCTCCAGCCGTTAGATATTTCAGTAAACCGGTGCTTTAAATCTGAAATCTGCAAGATATGGGAGGAATGGATGACCAATGGCGACAAGAGCTACACCAACACAGGCCGTATGCGAAGAGCTTCATACCCTACAGTAGTTCAGTGGGTGAAAGATGCATGGGCAGCCGTACCCGAAACTGCTTTCATCAACGGTTTAATCAAAGCAGAAATCATCGACCTTCCAGAACTACCAGAAGACGATCAACAACTAGTGAACGATATCAACGAGCTACCTCTAGCCATTGCCTCACTGTTTGACAGCGATGTTGAAGATTCAGACTTTGATGGTTTTGAGACCGATTAAAATGAATATTAGTGCTCAAATATTATAAGTATAGTGCTATTGAGGACTGTTTAGTGCAAATGTGTTAACTTTAATCAATTAGTGTGATAACATGATTAATATTTTGATTAGTGCTTGTTATGTATTTAAACATGAATTGTGAACGTTTAAAGATGATTATTGACAGCTTGTTATTTAATATATTTGATATGTTTGATAAATATGATAAAAGATATCTTTAAACAC
>MJUU01034576.1:3937-44636 GCA_002080025.1 Modiolus philippinarum
ACTAGCAATACCCCCGCTCTCAACTTCAAGCATCTAATGACCTAACTAAGTTGGTAAACAAAATGTAGTTCCTCACAAGTCTTAAAATGCATTCCACAATATGGCAGGACTATACAAAGCTTCTGACAAAATTTCAAGTTTGTATCTTTACTTGTTGCAGAGAAAAGCGTGATGATACCGGTAGTGATGTAGGTCAGAATGAATAATAAAAATTGACGAAGTCGGTAAACAGAAAGTAGTATCCTGACAGGTTTGAAAATGCATCCCACAATATAGCATGACTATACAAAGCTTTGGACAAAATTTCAAGTTTGTATCATTTACCATTGCAGAGAAAAGCTTGACGAAAGTTGTGACGGACGGACAGAATTTTGAAAAATTGACCAAGTCGGTAAACAGGAAGTAGTACCTGAAAGGTCTGAAAATGCATCCCACAATATAGCATGACTATACAAAGCTTCTGAAAAAATTTCAAGTTTGTATCATTTACCATTGCAGAGAAAAGCTTGACAAAATTTGTGACAGACGGACGGAATTTTGAAAAATTGACTAAGTTGGTAAACAGGAAGTAGTAACCCGACAGGTCTGAAAATGCATTCCACAATATGGCATGACTATACAAAGCTTCTGACAAAATTCTAAGTTTGTATCATTGACCACTGCAGAGATAAGCTAGACGAAAGTTGTGACGGACGGACGGAAGAAATTTTGAAAAATTGACTAAGTCGGTAAACAGGAAGTAGTAACCAGACAGGTCTGAAAATGCATTCCACAATATGGCATGACTATACAAAGCTTCTGACAAAATTTCAAGTTTGTATCATTGACCATTGCAGAGAAAAGCTTGACGAAAGTTGTGACGGATGGAATTTTGAAAAATTGACTAAGTCTCTAAACAGGAAGTAGTATTCCCACAGGTCTGAAAATGCATCCAATATTAAAGCTTAACTATATAGAGCTTCTGACAAAATTTCAAGTTTGTATCATTAACCATTGCAGAGAAAAAGCTTGATGAAAGTTGTGACGGACGGAATGACGAACAAGGGTAAAACAGTATACCCCCTTCTCCTTCGGAGCAGGGGTATAATAAATGCTAAAAGGGATGTGCCCCTGAATGTCTTAGGATTATATTTTGTATTTAAAACATAAAAGAAAGGCTTATTTTCTGAAAGTTATGTGTCACTTAAATAATAAGCAATATGATGATATCCCTCTCAAGTGTCAAAACTAGTCAACAATAAAAACACAATAAAAAGCACTTAACTTTGCAGCACTTGAGAGTTTGTTGTTTCAAAAGTCATTCAGTTAGCAATATAAGTCAAATTTTGTACAAATAAAGATGTAAATAAGTATAAAAGTAGTATAAATGCAACTGCCAGGAACTTATGGTGCATAATACTAATACGATGTTGTCTCCTTGACATTTACCCTATTTCCTTTCTTTTTCATATTAAGTTTTAGTCTTTGATCTTAAGTAAGCCTAACAGAATATCGCCAAAGAAATATGCCAAGTTTCTCAAAGTTTATCAAAGTTGTTTCATAGGGTCTTGAAAAAAGCTTTGCTGTAATGGCTATTGAAAAGACTTCTGCTTTATTCAGGGAAGGACATCTTGCTAGTATATTTGTAATTCGGAACTCATTTACTGTCCTTCAACATTATTGGCCATTTGGCTACTAAGTCTACAGATTGACAACTAAATTGCTGACAATAAACTGTAGAATTGGTTAACCAAATTGAGAAGTTGATACTCACCTTTGTCTGTTTGGTTATTGAGCATGTACTATTTTCATATTTAATAATAGCCTTCCTAGGTCACGGAAATTCCTGTTTTTAATTTTGCAAAGACTTTGTATTGTTTTTATGTAAATAGTTTATGAATAAAAGTTTAAGTGCATGATATTTACTCTAACAAATTTTGATATGCCCATAAAGATTTGATCATGAATAACATTTTGAGTGGGAAAATATGAAAAACACTGTTTTATTGATGGGAGATAATTTTTCATGTACTATTACCTCTCTTGGTAAATTTATTACCTCCCATGGCCAAATTACTGATTTGGTATTTGATACCAAAATAATACTAAAAATGATTTACAGTATCTTCAAAAGTACATGAAGTGACTATAAATAAAAAATGTTAATCTGATTATACATGTGAAAACAAAAATTCTCACAGTTTAAAAATTTGTTTGAAATAATCAAAAAAATGAATTCACCTCTGTAATAGTAATTAAAAATCCAGTTTATAAATGATCGAATTGAAGTTCATCAACTAACAAAACAGTTGCTGGGGTAAGTATCAATTGATCATTTTTTTTTAACCAATCCTACAGATTCTCAACAGCAATGTAGTTGTCAATCTGTAGAATTAGTAGCCAAATGGCCTATAAAATTGGTCTTTGGTTGCTCTTGAAGGACTATAGTAAGATCACCAAAAAAAATGGAGACTGTAAATTAAAGACCAATTTAACTACAATAGCAAACAGAGAATAAAATATGCTTGCATGCCAAGTGTCATGCAATATTCATGAGATCACACATTTTCAGGTCAAATTTTCTGCATTTTCCTTTGATCTTTTGCTCCCCCTTTTTTGGTTAATCTGACAAACTTGACAGCACATGGATTCCAAACAGCCATTAGCAGCACCCATAATGCCTTAGTTAATACAGGGATTTTAAAACCTTTGTGTTGCATGACTTTTCCTTGCACTTTATACAATTCTTACATCACATATCAAATTAAACATCAATTTAATGTAACAACAAAAGACTTCAATTAGAAATCAGTGATCCATATTTCTATATATAAGGTCAGAGAAACACAACAGTGTAAAATGAAAACCTAATATTTTATAATCATAATAATATTTAAATGGATTAAATTCAACAATTTATACAATAATTTTCTCTTTAATAATGCTATTATTGTTATTTAAAAACCTATAAATTTTAACGCTTTAACACGGCAGTTCTTGACGTAAGTACATTGAGTCGGAAATCCAGAGGAAAGGTTTGAACCATTTAAAAGTCTAGCTGCTTCACATGTTACATGTAGTATTTAAAGATTGCTATATAAAAAATTCCCAAAATTAGGACCCTTTTTGTACATATAGATTTAAGATGAGGTTTAATGGAAGTGGTTTTCTGGAATCACTACCATAAAACACTATGGCAGCACCGACCTATAAAACAAATACAAGTTTTACATCAGACAACAAAATACCCAAACTGCTGTTCATGCATAGCACTACTGTATCTTCAGAGCAGATAAAATCAAGATGTTTGGCAAATCAAAAATCACCACAAAGAGAACAAATATCCTTAAAGACCTACACGGAATAACTGCTTGCCAACAAGACAGTACTAGTAGCTATAGCTAGGGTTATTTTGAACAATTCGGCAGACTTACATCTGATGCTGGCAAGTTTAAAATTTAGAGTGAATATTGCCATATACATACATCAGCACTGAAAGAATATTTATGTCACAAGATTTTATTTATGGGTGATGTAATGCATAACCACCCAACAAAATGCCCAAATTGGTGTTATACACATTTTCATTGAAAACACCTCATTCTAATCACCAAATGGGAAATTTTTAACTTATTTTTCCTTGAAACATTCAATCAGTTTTTAAAAATCTATTTTTATCTAATTATCTCCTATCAGCAAGTTGGTTATATAAGTATAGTACATGACTTTGTGTATTGTCTGGGTATTTAAACAGTGCACATTTTTTGTTGAAATATACACACAGAAACTGTAATGTGAGTAATGGTAAGCCATCTGGAACATTAATTGCATAATATCGACAGTATGTGCACCCATGGGTTATAAATATTAATGACATAAATTTGAAACTTGTGTATTTACCTTACATCTCGACTCAAGTAACATTTTTCTTTTTATTATAAAGCATTGAATTTCATACCGACTAACTCCGCTTTTTAAATGTATCAGTTTCCTTATAATTGGACTGTGATGAAACATACATTTTATCCTTCAATTAACTTTTTAACTTTAAAATGACAACTGATATCATGTTTATGTCCATTTGTAGTCTGATTTTAGAGTTAAGTTTGGTAGTACATGTATACTTGCTAGGGTAGGTACAGCTGTCTACTGTATACGTACATCACGACACATGAACCAGTGCAGTGCTCATTCATTATATTGACCCTTTTTAATGTTGGTCCCTCACCTTTTGCAGTACTTTTTAAAAGTTTCTGTGCATCTCATTCCATCGCCCAAATTTAGACTGGTGCAAAAGGTGGCGATATAATGAGGGTTCACTGTATCATTTCTAACTCTCTGTTCTCTTAATGTCTATTGCTGAACATTTGTTATATATATGTATTATTTTTTTTATTATATGTACATGTATTAATGTAATACTGCTTGATGTAACATACATTCTTCATGTAGCTAAAATTGACTCTGAATTTTGTACAATTCCACTGTGTTTAAAACATATGGGTGCAAACTTGCCCAGCAGTTTAGGAACTGGCTTTGGGTCTTCATTGGTAAGCTGTTTATTGTTATTTGTATTGATTTAAATGTATTGTTTCCACATGAACAACGCCCCCCCCTACACACACACACACACCACTTTCTTGCTAGCAGAATGATTGGTTCTCTTCTAACATGGGAGCAGATCAAAGACCAGGAAATCTTTCATGAATGTACATACATTTACATGAAATGAAGAAATAAGAGGAAGAATTTCTTAAATGCATGTAATTAAGTTTTTGATAACATGTCATTATCTATTTCTTCTGTGATATGTCATAGACTTTAAAGTTTGCACAAAAAAAAATGTTTGTCCTGTCAGTTTTATGAGTTTGTGTCAATAAAGAATTTGTAATTTGTAATTTGTAATTTGTATTAGATGGCAATTTTTAAAATTGGTTTTTCTGTCAGCCAATTCTGAAGTCTGAACATCTTTCATTCATGAAAGAATTTTTTCTTCTTTATCTCTTCTTTGCTGCACTATAATTTTTCTTGCATTCAAGAAAGATGGCACCATCTTTGGCCTGCTCTCATGTTTATCCTGCAATGGTAGCCTTTGCTGTACAGATAAAGCCCTACCTATATTGCTGTGCTGTATCCTGCACAGCTGTATCTTGTATACTATACAGGAAATTGATTTAAGCCACGCCCACATCCAGTATTTATAGACAGACAGAAATCCCCGAATATTCATTTTTTTATTTCATTTTCAATAAAATGAAGCTATTTTGTGTATTGCAGGATAAAAACAATATACAATGAGTGTCTTTAGATATCAAATGTATTTGTACTTGGCACGAAACAGATTGAAATGCTCGCAAAAGGCTCGCACGTCAATCTGTTTCTAAGCCTTGTACAAATACAGTTGATATTTAAAGACACTGACTATATATTGTCTATATATCCTATTATTCTTGTATTAGAGCATGCATAGCTAGGCTCAATCATGTTTTTCAATTATGGATTAGAAAGATGGCTAACTTGGAGTTAAAACACATCCTGTATCCATAATTTCCATCAATTTTTCGATTAAATTAATCTATTTATAGATGAGGTCAATGTCAAGAGAGGTTTATTTCAGAATATGTATGAACAAGCGAAAATCAATCGTAAATTTTTAGCCACAAATCAATTGGCAAACACTGTATCGTTTTCCCCCCAAAACATCAATAAACGTCTGAATTCATGTTAATTTTATCCAATATCAGAAGTCAAATGATAGAATTTTTTTTCATTATACAGAAATATTACAATATTTCACTAAAATCAATCCGTTATCAGTAACTAAATATTTGATTACGGAGGAACATGTAATATTTGCAGTTATACATAATGTAAAAAGTGTAAGTGCTTTGTTAAGTACCGATATTGCAATTTTCTTATCATGTGTTTATTGAAATATATTCTGCATCAACATGATAAGAAATCATCACTTTAACATGTAGGCATGTTGAAAATAGAAAAAGTCATCCTATAGTATACTGCTCTTCACAAGCCATATGAACCTGTATCTGAAGCTGTCAAAACCTGAATAACACGATTATATTCAGTTAGAAGTGCTAAAATGTACTCTAGATATGCAAGTCAAAGAAACTCATAATGTGTAAATGGTATCCCTGTGCCTGAACAGTGGAAATAAACTTAAAATGAGGGTGTATCGTTTGGTGAAATAAAGAATCTTCACAAAAACAGTACATGCATGAGCTATCATTAAATTTATAAAAGATCTAACTCTTAGGTCATTGCTTGCAACATAAATCTTTCAACATTATCTTTTTAGCGTGACCTCTGTTTGAACTTTCTACGGTATATGCATGCCTCTAAGTCTATTTTAATTAACTTCTGTACATTTATTTTATTTACTTTTCACACTTACGTTTTTTATAATCAGTTCTCTTTCCTAAAAGTAGGATCTAATTACCAGAGTTAAGAGACCCCCTACAGACCCCTCTTCAGTATATATTTTTCTGCTATATTGGAAAAAAAAATATCAACATGAATCAGGAAGCCTTCTTTCTCATCTGTAACAATGATCCTGAGAAGTCAATTGATTTCCCTGCCACTCACATGTCTATATACCAATTACATGAAATGAAATATGACATGGAAACTTATTCCATTGTTAGCCTTATCAGAAATCTCTACTTGTTCTCTTTGATCTTACTGGCTGATAATGGCAGTGTCACAATCATTGCAATGCAGTTGCAATACCAGTGGACTATTTCAGCACCAGTGGACTATTTTGAAATACTTCAACAACAAAGACTATTTTGTATTCCATAAGGTGGTTTCAGGAGTTGGAACCCCCTTTTCTGGAAATTCTTTTGAAATTCGTACAATATTAAGGCAAAATTTAAATAATATGTATATAACAAAAATAGCCTGAACCCTTTTCATCTAGAACCCCATATAAAGAAACCCCCTTTTTCATATCTTTATCTTGTAGTAAAAAAATACCTGTACATGAATGTAAATTGTATATACATTGTATTATGCAGTCAAACTTTGCCATTTTTAAGCAAAGAGTAAAAAACAGAAGAAACTACACAAAAAAGTGATTACATGTAATTACAAATGGCCATTTTGGACAATTTCTATTTCTTCGGTATAAGGAACATGTAACAGACTACAAATCAAAATGGTTTTCCGGCCAGCACAAAAGAATTCCTCAAATCACTGAAGTACCATTATTCATGGGGTCCAAATTTGCGTGGATTTCATGTTTGACTGAAATCAGAAAAATCAAATCCCAAAAAATACCAATTTACTTATCTTGCACCAGAAAGGCCATAAAATCACAAATTGACACATCCACCGAAGCAAAAATTTTCGCAAAACTGCGAAAAAATTGAAACCCACAAATAAATGTACTTTCACAGTATCTTAGAAACCAACCTCACTATGTCGACATCAATATTCATTTCAAATTCCTCATCAATCTTCATCATATTGGATTATTCATTTCACATTACCATGTTCTATATACCATGTAATACTCTTTGATACTCAAGGGGGACCATTTATTTTACTTAAACAACCTCATCATGTTCATCTTAAAATGGACTACACATTTTTTCTTTGATAAAACAAGTGTAAGAAAGGATTTTGTGAATGTGTTTTGGCTACACAGCTATGCAATCCAATATCCAAAGTAACCATGTAAACCCACAAAAATGTTTGTCAACTTAGGTATAAATTTACTTGCTTAATAAAGTCACTTTAATATACTTCAAAAAAATTCAGGCCTTAAATAGAAGGCATGTATTTGTTAAAATTGACAAGCAAGTTTAACACTTCTATGGTAACTGTTTGTCATATCGGTCTTATATAAGGGACTAATGTACAGTATATATTTTACCAATTTCTTGTTGAAATCAACTTATCAGAGAAAGATAACGTTTACTTGAATAGAAATTAATATTAACCTGATGTCAAATCAGTGGTGACACTATAGATAAAAACATTAATAGGCCAAGTGTACTAAATTAGTAGATCCTCATCAAACTAGACATCTAAAGATGGGGGGGACAGAAGGCTTCTACATTTTCCTGGTACTGTATACATTGTTATTTTTGCAGGGGGAATAATTTCGTGAAGTGTCATACTAGAACCTTTTGCGTCATTATAACATTCGGGGATCTTCAAAATTTTAGTGTAAAACATTTGCATTTAAAAGTATTCCCATGGGGGTTATACATTGTAATTAAATAAAATTTCTAACGCTAAATAAGCGGAAATTACCCCCCCCCCTTATGAGTGCCCTATCCTTGATCTAGCTAGGGACATGAAAAATCAGGGAGGGCAATTTTTGAGAGAAATAAATTCTACTGGCCTTGTAATGAAGGTCATATACAGTCTGTACTATATCATGACTATCTCTACACAGATATTTATGTCTTCAACCTTCACAAGCCATTATATGCTCTATTTTGATCAGGATCAATTTGTATAAATCAGATTAAATCATACACATATTACAAGATCACTCACATTACTGGCCGGAAAATTGACATGTTAAAGTCAGATGGAATCTATTCTTGTAGCTAAGTTTATCAGACTGACCAGTAATTATATTATCTCCCTTTACTAAAGAAGGCAAACTGGAAACAGCTTGATAGGAATACTTTGTCGAATTCAATATTCTTTGTGAAGGTTATCGGTTATTTCATTTCCTAGATTTCAGAATTATAAATGTATATCTATTAAATTTTCATCATGATAATGGTTTTCAGGCCAACACTCCTGATCAAGTTTCGAGCTGATGAATGTCAACTGTATAACAGAATAACAATATACAACAAAATAATAAATTTCATTCAAACCTTGTTGGAAGGCTAAACTAAATTCTTTCTGTAACCTAAAGCACATGAGAAAAGATCTAGATGTGTTGCATAACCATGATAACTGAAAACATTCATATCTTTTTCAAGTTTTTAAGTTTACCTCTGGATCCTGTCGCCATATCAGCAACTTTTTGAAAGGCATCAAGGAATCCTCCAATGGCCACTAAAGTTGCTCTACAAGGAAAAGTTATTATTTATTTCAATAATACAACAACAAGTGTATTTTTTGCTGTATGACACAGTCAGGCTCTGAAATAATGTGTTTGTTTTATGTTGTGAATTGAAAATTCTATTATTACATGTACTTAGTACCACAAAAAGGCTTACTTAAATTGACATTGACAGTTTGTACCTCAAAAAGTCTTGGTTTTTTTCCTCTGTGAGATTTGAATTCAGTCCTCCCTTTTGTACATGTATGATTGTGTTAAAATGCAGAAGTCTTCCTATTATAACTCAAATTACATGTACATGTACTAGTAAGTCAATTTCCATAGCTCGAACACCCAAGGGACTGATGAAAACAGTTGGAGGTAGAGGGATGTTCGAGCTATCAAGGTCGAACTATGCTTAAACTTGAATGAAGGGACCAGAAAAGGGTTCGAGACATGTATGGTGCTTGAACAATTGCAGTTCATGCCATACATGTAGAAGTTTAACTGTACATGTATGTGTATGTACAAAACAAAACAAAATTTCTGCATTGTACAGTCAGGGGAACTACTGATACAAGTGATTTATTAAGTGATTTAAGAGCTCTTTGATCAAAATTCCAAATTGTGTATAAAATCTAGAATTGCTCAGATGGTCTACTCATTAGATTTGTTGTAGCCATTCCATGTGATGATAGTATGTGAGACATCTTTTAAGTATATGTTTGTAAAGAAATCAATGACATACTAAGAGAAATGGGAGATTTTGTGCAGAATTCTCTACTTTTAAGGTAGATCGACACTAATACACGGCGCATTCTATTGGCGCATTTGCGAAACACGAGTCAGATGCGGAATTGACTTGATTTTCAAGCCTGAATATTCCTTATTTGGTCTTTTCATTGTGACGTAATAATAGATCGACATACACTTTCCCGCAAATTAGCTCCCCTTTCCCATAAATATTGTCTATTTCATTAACTATATTAAATATCTCTATTAATCGAACGGTGACATACATTGTATATGTTTTTTCAGCTCAACATATAGCTGAAGTATATATCTATGAAACATAAAAAAATAAAAAAAATCTATCTGATATTTATTTCATATGAAAGCTTAATAATAAGCATGTTGTCACATCTTTGTAAATATTGCTAAAAATACTGAATTTGGCCTGATTTTCAAGGCCTGATAGGAGGAAAAGATGATCGGTGACATATCTTTTTTTATTTTATTTTTTGAACAAATGGACTAAGACCTACAAAATATCTCAAAATAAAAAAGTTTTGTCTGATATTTTTATTAGGATCGATCTACCTTAATGTGATTTTCAACACTCGTTTTCCAATATACATGTAAAATGAATTTTCTGTCCATCAGTGCTAATTTTCCTATGAACTTTAACCATTCAACTTTCAATTAAAGCTGACTGTTGTAATCCTAATTCTTAATACATGCATTGAAGATCTAATGGTGGCTTTGAGTTGTTATTACTCCCCTTTGGGTCGTTGTCTCTTTGACACATTCCCCGTTTCCCTTCTTTTTTCTATGTATGTACCAGTGAATAATACACATGTAAACAACTTACTTCAGAGAAGAATGTAACTTTGCTGCTTTGTTTGCAAAATCTTCCCATATTACAGAGCTTCCCTGAAACAAATAAATAAACTGTTAAAAATCATCTACAAATTTTAATTCAGTTTTATGAAATGCACAATTTTAACTCATGCTCTTAAGGGCCAAAGGCATTAAGTACAAAATAGAATCATGCAAGGACTATTTCAAAGAAGATCTTAGAATTAATTTGATATTTATTTATTGCAAAATTACACCCCTTGGGGGCCAAAGCAATACAAAACATATATACAACATAAACACAAGAATTACAAAATACAAAATACAATTAAACTAAAAAAAAAACATAACTGCATTGACCGGTGTGGACCCTATTTCAAATCTAATAATTGTTTTATAAAGGTGCATACAGCCAATAAAAGGGTTATGTCTGGAGTTAAAATGTATTTAAGTTTCTCGAAAGAAGACATATCTTGAAATTCAGAGTGTTTATTTACAATTATTTCAAAAAGTTTACATCTGTAGACAAGACAAGACAAGACAAGTTTATTTCAACTTAGGCACAGTATACGTGCTACAAGAGGACAAATATATAAATATATACACATTGGTTACAGAACAAGGCACATACATACATATAAATAAACATAAATATATAAAAACAAATAAAAAATAACTTTTATACATATTATACTATTTATGAAATTATTTTTTCAAACTGTCTCAAAAACATACACAATTTTGACAATACCATAACATTGCACAGGGATAAAAGTCCATGCATTTTATAAATTGTTGGGCGATTTATGTAATAAACAGGTATATATTTTTCCCTTAATGCTTTAATTTGGTCATTATTACATATGAATAAATAATGATATTCATCACCTATCATAAGTCTGGTTTATTGTACAGTTTAAAAAGAAATAGGCTTCATCTTCAATATTTTTACATTTTTGACACAATCTTTGTTCCCTCGGTATTTTTTTTGTATCGGCCCATTTCCACTCCTAATTGATGGTCACTAATACGAAATATACGAAATATAGTTTAAAGTTGTCTATTTTTAAAGTTTGCCTTAAGTAAATAATTTTCTAAACAGAAATTCTTTTTCAATTTACTATATAAAAAAGTTTAGACTCATTTGTTAATGAAAGTAATTTTTCACTAAACATTTTAGTATAGGTATCTTAATGAAAAGTTTATGACAGACAGACAGACAATTGAAATGCAACCCTTGATTTAGCTAGATGAGCTAAAACAGGTAGCTTGGTCAATAGAAAACAACTCAAATTTTTCAATGGTTTGGAGCTTAAAGTAGAGAAAATATGTAATTTGATCAATACATCGAAAACACCTAAAATCCAACATCATGGGTTCCTTTTCTTTTAAGCTTACAGAAAATCTTCTCTTATTCTAAAGACAATAAATTAACACCATCTGTTTGGAACAGAATGAATTCCCTGAAACTCCAGACATCATCTGGATGATCCAATTTTCGAAATCTTATCATGTAGACAAGGAACCAAGCTAACAACAATGTGTATATCTTCCAGGTGAAGGTTTTTTTTTTCAATGCAAGACAGCTGTAAAGTCTGAATAATCCGATAATAATTGATATACTTTATTCAATGGAAATCTGATCTGAATTTAAAGGTATTTGATCTGTCTGGCTTTACATGCATGGTGTGCAACATACTGATTAAACAATGAAGGATTATTTTTCTTTCGTACTTAAAAATTATACAATTGTTCTTGGCTAAAATTTTTAATTTTTTTTCCGTCACAAAATTATAGATTATCAAAAGATAATTTGAGAATAAAGGATCACTTTCTGGTTTTTCATCGAGATTACCTCCCGATTAGAATCGTCAAGGTGGGTTTTTAAAGTCATGAACATGCACCACATAGCTATTGGTAGCAAAGGTGTTATTAAACCTGCTTTTGGAAACCATTAAGAATATTATTCTTGCATAATATACTGAAATAATATTATCAAATCCTGGGATTAATCTTTAATCTCTATACAATTCAATTAATAAGCACTATAAGTGCACAATTGCACACCTAGTGCATTTCAGCTGATTTGACATATGTTACAAAGACATACATGTACCTGTAATAATATCAATAATTAAATACACATGTATATGAGATATATATGGGAATTTATGAGACATTATTGTCACAATACACGAATAAACCTTCACATCAACAAGATCTCCGAATCTTTATTAGATGCTTTATGTACATTTTTTGTAAGTTGCTAAGTCACTGTACAGTGATGGTTAGAGACCATGGAAACTGAAGTATTTAAAATTTTCATGTACATGTACATTTGATGTACAAAACAACTTCTGTAGTATTTTTACCTTTAACCTCTAACCTTCATAATGTGCTCAGTCACAACTCAAGCTTCTTCAAGTAACACCAGCTACCTAGCCACTGAATTGAGGATGCCTTTAATGCAGAGTATTAGTACTTGACCTTTGACCTTGACACATTTGTAACATGTATCATCTAGCTTATATAGTATATTGAAGAAGACACATATATGCATTGTAAAGAGGAAAATCTGACTTCTACTTAGTGAATTTGAGAAGAATTTGAAATATAAAGATACAATTTAATTTACAACTTGTATTACCTCAATACTCAATATACTCTTACAAAATAAGTACTGTATCTATTCTAATTTTAGCCCCCCTTCTAGTTAAAGCCCCTCCCTAAATTTTGTTTAATTTAACTTTCATTTTCTAATAAACGTCCCCATTTTTTACCCAAATGTGTGACTTTTGCTAACTTATCTAGCTAAAAATAAAAAAGAGAAGTATTTATCTATAGTTTAACACTCTAAATATACCATGTTTGGTTCATAAAATGCACATACTGTACATTTGCCTTAGTTAAGACGAATAACACTAAATATTGCTGTACATGTTCTGAAATTGAAAATGTGTACCTCTTATTATAGCCCCCTTTGGAAGATTGTCTTAGCCTCTGGGGCGTTTATTAGAATAAATATGGTATGTTGGAAAATAAGCAATGTTTATGAAAGAAGACAATGACTTCTTAAGTTCAATGTGGTTTGAAAGAAATAAAGCCATGTAAATTAAGCTTTTTGCACAGCAGCAATTAAGAAATTTTATACCAAGTACTATTTAGGGGTATCCAAATCTGACAGGGTCAAAGGCATGCTTCAACTGAATCATTGTTTCTTTCTTTATATGACAAATCACTACATTTTGTACAATCATACACAGTACTTAGGTTGTTTCCTTTCAGTTTTTATGACAATGTGTTTTATTTAATACAGAAGCTGATGAAATATATGCACTAGTACCTCACAAAGTTTGTTATGGTAGGGACAGATTTATTGAATCGGTACAAGTACATGTTACCCATTCCTTATTTGTACATGTTACTAGTATACATTTGTATAAAAAAATCATCACATTTTACGTCATTTTTCACACAAAGTATCGGAAGTTGGCCAACGTTGAATCAGATGAAAAATCACTGAACACACCTTTACTATACATTGTATATTTTGTTTATACATATATCAATGGATTAATCATTTTTAATAACAAAACTTACTGTTAATAAGTGCTAGTGAACTTATGACACCTGTTAAGACCACCTACAGAAATATTCTTTCATGTATCTAGGAAAAGTTGGGATTTGACAAAACACAGCTTTTGTTGAGTAGTCAACCACTGCCTGAGCACGAAAATATGAACAAATCCAGCAATCATTTAGGTTTTTTGTTCCCTGTTACCTGTTGCCAACTTATTAGATTGGCAAAATACATGTATTGGTAGCATAATACATACAATGTATGCAACAAAATTGGTATACAATGAAATTAAGTTACAACAGAATTTTTATGTAGCCTTCTGGACCCTGTCCGTGTATTTCTTACAGCCCATACCAAAATTCAGGAAATGGGCCACTGCATGCGTCCCTACAAATTTGTGTCAATCTATTCTTCATCCAGACATCAAAGGTTCATCTCCAACCCATTCATTTTTTTCTGTAATTCAACTCCATTATTTCATATTTCTGACACCAAACGTATAAACTAGGTTAAAGTTGTCATTCATGTGGTATACTAGTATCGGTACATACATTTAGATGGTTTTCAAGTCCCTTTGATTTCTTGGGCACTGATTGTAATGTTTGTAAGAGTATTTTAATGAATGCTGGCTATATATAGCTAGATAGGTACATGTGCATATGTACTTCTATGCTGGCATCCATAAATATAGATATGGACGTTACATTGTTCTACATCTACATTGTTGCAGTGAAATCTGTACAAGCCTGTGCTATCAAGAGCCATCATGAAATAATGCTTCAAAATGAAGAACAACTTACATTGTTCCATTTGCTTAATTTATCATGTACATATTCTAGTATTTGTACGGTTTTTGTCCTATATACATGAACAGTTACTCCATATATCGCTTACTAGATATACTCTAATAGTAATACAAATGTATAGCATGTATAGCAGGCTAAGCATACAATTATCTCTACCGCTAAATCAATGTAACAGAGAAGGTGTGACAGGACTCTATGATCTGACACAAACAACATAAATGTGCGACCGATTTACAATCTGTGACATCGAAGGTGTGAATCTATCACACTCTTTATTGGCTGGATATATCTAGTGATTCAGTTTTGTTTAGGAATGATGGATTAAATATGTTAATCATCCAAAAGAAAACATTCCTACAGAGTTTTAAAATAGTTTTATGATAAAATTTCAAAATTAGTTTTTCATTCAAAAAAGCTAAATTAAATTCACATGTAACTGACTAAGGTATTTTCAGTATGACACTCATATTTTTTTACTTCTGGGTTCTGTTGTTTTAAGCAAACATATTAAACATATAAAACTACATTGTAATTTTACTCTTCTTACATATGTAACAATTTATGTATAGTATGCTACATGTATATAATGTAATTATTCCCTTGAGGGACCATTTGGAACAATAAATATTCTTGAATTCTTAAAAAATTCTTATTTGTGCCATGTTGCTTATCTTTTTTTTTTTGGTGGACAAGTACTACATAATTAAAGCAGAAAAATTAATCATAATTCATACATGGCCCAGATCTAGAATGTGTTGTTGCTAAATTATCACTTTATAATAAAGAAATGGCCACCTGAGTATAACTTCCTTATTTTTTCATTTGCTTGGAAAGTACTTCGATAGCTACATGTACAAAAAAATGTATATGTAAATGGTCATAAGGCCACATTGACTAAAATGTACACTTAAACTTCAAGTGGTGAATTATTATCTAACATTACGTACTTAGACTTGATGATTGGGTATTGAACAATTGAACGACTTAAATCTACTTCAAAATGTAACATTATGTCTTTGTTTATTTACATGATAAGACCTTTTACCTATTTGTTATTGTTTTTTTTACTTTGTGTACAACATGAATTCATGTATAAAGCTGGTTTTTAGGTCAATTTCAGCCCCAAAAATTATAAGTAACATTCATTCATTGCTTATTTGATTTCTTTTTTATTACACATATCCCACACTTTTGGATGTTTTTTTAACGACTTGTCGGTTGAATTATATAAGAACTCTTGGGGCCGTCTTGAACTTACAATGAGGTATGAGCAAAGCTCATTGTTGAAGGCCTCATGGTGACTTCAAGATGAAGAACAACAAATAAAGCGTTGTTCCTTTGCTTGTTTTTTACCATGTATTTGTAGAGACTTTGTCTCATGTGCATTTACTCCATATCCTTTTATTCACCATCTTGAAATTGGGTAAAGATATCTTGAATGAAAATGATTACCCTATGAATGCAGATCCTGCAATGTACTGAATTTTATGTGTAGCTCCACTTTTTACATTTGTACAATGTACATGTAAATAGGGGAAAAGGGGGATGGGGATAGGGAGAAGATCAATTATCCATGTCTAAGCATATTCTTTAGAATGATTGATCTTTAATGCAATATCCCATATATCAGTCCTTAAAATTTATTTGCATGTAAACCAAATACAATCAATTATATAAGGCATGGATTGGAGGAGTGCATGATGGACTATGCCTCCCCCTAAAACCAAAAATTTATACAAAATTTTATGGTAATATCAGTGTTTTGGCCAATAATCTGTAATTAATGTGTTTTTTGTTATTTCAAACCGTCTCTAACTAGACATCCTGAATCCACCCCTGATGATTCTTATCTCAAAACTGAAAATGCCCAAATATAAGCCCTAAATTAAGGGAAATGGAAATAATACACATCCTTAAAATTAAAACCCATCTCAGTTCATAGTTAGTAAGGCGTCTGCTCTCCTCTGAAGCCTTAATCCCCTTATCCTGAAGTTATCCCCATGAAAATATTTCAGTTTCAAAGATTAAGATATACTTTCTACATAAAATTGCATTGATCATTGAGGATCAATAGCGTTATGCTCAACAATAACATTCATTGACACTCCCCCCTTTCTCTTCATTTTCACCTATCATCACGGGTCACCTACCCTCATATCATTTATAATGGTTTGAAAAAGCATGCCCAAAGCACTGCAATCTTTATCCATCCCTCCCTCCATTTGTTGACTCATTTTTGAACGTGTATAATGTTCCTTCTAATGAATGAGAATAATCAAGCACTTCCGATCACAACAATACAAATCCCATGAAATCGATTATGAAAGTGACTCTCCGTAATCCGAAATTTTTACAAAATTATCATGTTATAGACACTAATAACTTATTTATAAACTCCATGTTCAGTTTAAAATCGAAATAACCATCCTTTCATTGTGTATTGTACACACACAGTAAATGTGTACTGTTCAGCGGATATAATATTTCCGCTCTGTTGGATGTCAAATCACGTGGTCATATTTTATGAACTTAATAAGGTTATGGCGGTTATTCCAAATCGATATAATTATCAAATATTATTATATTATTGCCCTTTGTTAAACTATATATGATAATTGGTCATATAAGTATGTTTAATTTCCAATTATCAAGAATATCGAAAGAGACAGACTGAAAAAGTTTTTTTTTTTAATAAGAGAAATTCATTTTTTAAAAGAATTTCTAATATTAGAAAGTCATTTTCTAATATATGAATTTGATTTTTAATCAGAAAAAACAAAAAAGATTGTTTATATTATAAGTTTATTTTATATTTATATTAAAAATGATTTTTTTTAATGTTAAAAATTTAATTTTTAATATTAGAAAGTCTTATATTATACATGTAATTTCATTTTCTTACATTAAAAATCATTTTCTAATTAAATATTAGAAAAAAAATGATATTTGGAAATATATTTTAATACTAAATCTTAATATTAGAAATAAATAACAAATTATCGAAGTTGTGGATTTTATAATATTAAAAATGAATTACTAATATTGGAAAAATATTTATTCATTATAAAATCACAACATAAGAAATTAATTTTCTAAGCATTAAAAATTAATTTCTTATATAAGAAATTGATTTCTTAACATTAAAAAATGAATTTCACAAGTAAGAAAATGAATTTCTGATATTAAAAATGACTCTTTTTATACATTTTGGCTTGTCATAAAACAGACGATCAAACAATCACAAAATGGTTCAATATTTTAAGAATTTTAAGTTTAAATTATTCGACATGATAATTAGAGTTACAAATTAACATGTATTTACTATATTGGATAACAACAACTTTATAGATTATATATTGATTAACAATCAAACAAAAAATGTACCTGACAGGTGCCCGTTATACTATAATGCACTGAATTACCAAAAGACAAGGTGAGATGCTAACAGGTAAACATTTGTTATCCCAGCACTTTTCTAAAGAAAATGCGGGGATATTGTTTTTATTCCGTCCGTCCGTCTGTCCGTCTGTCTGTCGGTCCGTCCGTCCATCTGTCCGTTAGATATACATTGTCAGTGGAACTCCTTCCACATTTTTGGATTTATGGGTTTAATTTTGTTATAGAATTGTTGCATATAGTCTGCCGATGCGCAGTAAGCTTTCAGATTTTTGATGTTGGTCTTAGTGCAGATAAGAGGCCACAAGATGTCGATTTTGACATATGTCAGCTTGTCAGTGGAACTGCTCCTACATTTTTGGATTTATGGATTAAATTTTGTTATAGAATTGTTGCATATAGTCTGCAGATGTGCAATAAGCTTTCGGATTTTCGATATTGGTCTTGGTGCAAACAACTCAGAGGCCCCAAAATCTCGATTTTGACACATGTGAGCTTGTCAGCGGAACTCCTCCTACATTTTTGAATTCATGGATTTAATTTTGTATAGAATTGTTGCATATAGACTGCAGATGCTCAATAAGCTTTTAGATTTTGATATTGATCTTGGTGCGAACAGGAAGCCCCAAGTTGTCGATTTCTCACATGTGAGCTTGTCGTTGGAACTCATCCTACATTTTTGGATTAATGGGTTTAATCTTGTAATAAAAGGCATATATAGATTGAACATACTTGGTTCACTTGTTTATCTGCTTTAGACACGAGGTGGAATGCTGATTTAGAAGAATCAGCATATCCTTAAGCACCGTCCCTTGGTGTCTCCTGCAGATAAATGACCTTTTTTAAGATAATTTATTTTTCATATAAAAACTCTAATTGTTTATGGTCTTGTTTATCTATATTTGACACGAGCAGGAATACAATAGATTGCATCTCCCAGAGCACCATCCCTTGGTGTCTCTTGTAGCTACACAACCCCATGACAGCTATTGTAATTTGGTCTGCAGTGTTGTTTAATAGATATTTATTTTTATGTAATATACTTTAAGTACCGGTATATACGTATAATCCCAGAAAGGCTGTTTTGAGTTACCCGGGCTCCAATGCTGTACCGGGTCAATATACATTTTTTGGATAGATGATGGTAAATATAACATAGCTAATTGTTGTTATAATGCATATTAATTTTTTCAATCTGTTTTATTTTGCTCAAACTAGTATGTATGTTTGTATGTATGTTTTTAATCATATGTGTTCTGTGTCATTGCTCCCTGTGGGTCCATGATTGGTATAATAAAATGTTTGATTTAATTTGATTTGTAATATAATTGTTGCAAATAGTCTGCAGATGCGCAATAAGCTTTTGGATATGGCACACCGTTTTTATATTTATTCCACTTTCAAGATATCTTATTTAATATATAAGATATCTTTATTAGTTTATAAGATATCTTATGTAAATTGAAGTTAATAAGATTAATATTTTAATCAGAGACAAATAAATAAGATTAATAAGATTAATAATATAATCAGAGACAAATAAAACTAGAGGTGGTGCCATCAGACACCACCTCTAGTTTTATTTGTCTCTGATTAAAATAATAATAATAATAACTAGAAGTGGTGCCATCAGAAATGATGGTCATCCCCGCACTCACATGTTTGACACAGAAAGCAGTTGTTATAGACCCTGGGCATAATTTTCCTCAACATTGTGGAAATCAAATTATGGATAGTCACCATTTTTACTAAGAAAGAATACAGGGATATATGGTCGCTGGGAAGATTTCCAAAAAAATAAGTGGTCTTTGAGACTTTCAAGAAGTTTACCAAAATTGAAATCAAATATTTTGGAAATCCAATTGGTGAAAATGTTTGTCTTAATTAAACAAAAAAGTGAGCTTAGCGTCTTTCAGGATATTTATCAAAATTTTAATCACATTTCAGAATTCTAAGTATTCAGAATTTTATTTTGTTCAAAACTCTTTCCAGAAATGAAATCATATGCTAAAAGTTTGAAGAGATATGAGTCTTTGACATTTTCAGAAAATTTATCAAAGTTGGAACCGGAATAAAAATTCTGAAAGCTTGTTGCACATCTTCAGACTATATGCTACAATACTAAAACAAAACTGAATCCATATATCCAAAAAAATGTAGGGGTAGTTCCATTGACAAGCTCACATGTGTCAAACTCAACATCGTTGGACCTCTTGTTTGCAACAAGACCGATATCAAAAATCTGAAAGCTTATTGCGCATCTGCAGCATAGATGCAACAATTTTATGATAATATTAAAACCACCAAAACCAAAAATGTAGGAGTAGTTCGCTTATTTATGCCCCCAAAAACTGGGTAAAATAATGCAATTTAAAACAATTTTGTTGAGGTTCGTTTTCAGACTAAGTTTGAGTCACTGCAACCTTTTAAGGGTATGTTTTCACAAAAAATAGACTGAATCAACTGAATATGACATTAAACATTGTAAATAATAACTAAATACCGAAGTTAAGTGCATATGCGCATTTCTACAACTTATGTTTCTTCAGTTACCTTCAGTACAGATAAAATCTATATATACGTTTGGGTAACCAAAATCAAAAAATCAAAAATGTTTAAAAAATAACCAATATGATATATAACTAAATACCGAAGTTACTGTAAATTTTGATTCTGCATATGCGCATTTCGACAACTTATGTCTCTTCAGTGCAGATAAAATCTAAACATGTGGAAGACCATAAAGTCAAAGATGTTTAAAAACTGATAGAGAACAAATTACCAAATATGATCTAAATAGAAAGCCAAAATCAGCTAAGGACAGAGCTTTGCATGAGGGAGATACCCCTCAGTTTCAACAAAATTTACAAAAATTAAATATTGTAAGGTTCCAAATAGAATCGGCTTTCGGGTCAGCACCGAAGTGCTGACTACTGACCTGGTGAATACCCTCGGGGACTAACAGTCCACCAGCAGAGGCATCGACCCAGTGGTAAAAAATAACTAAATACCGAAGTTACTGTAAATTTTGATTCTAAATGTTAGCCAAAATCGGTTAAGAACAGAGCTGTGCGGGAGATACTCCTTAGTTTTCAAAAAAAAAATTACAAATGTTGCAAGGTTCCAAATAGAATCGGCTTTCGGGTGCTACATCTCCACTTATGTGTCGTTAATTTTTTGGGCCGAAAACGGCCATACCGAACCTACTCCTTTCGGTACCTTTATCAGTTCATAGCTTATCAGGCGTACGATCCGTGAAGACGGACGGAAGTTATCTCCCATTGTGGCACCTTTCATATCCTTGAGAGGCACCAGCCAGCCGTACTTGGAAAAGATGCCGATGATGCTCAAGAGGTACTTGAAGCCTCGAGGGAGAAGACACTCATATCCGTGAGATCGACAGCTCGTCTATACCCCACCTACCACCACGCGACACTTCTGGAAGTTTTTGTCGGATTTGCTTATGCACCTCTTCGGCTAGCTCACCAGACCAACGTACTTTTGTTCCCAAGTCCAACCAAAACCGTGCTTTGGTTCCGATAACGGGTCTGACGATGCCACGCGCAATGACATCGAGGGAGGCTAGCATCGTCCTATCGCAGATCGCATTGCTTGTGGCCGTATGATCCCGTATCCTTATGCTTGGTGTAATATAGATCATGGCGGTAGGCGGCCTGATCCAATCGGTTGATCGGCATCGGCCAAGGTTTGGGGGTATTATCAGCGTTCAAGCGCCTTCTTGGGGTATCTCGTCGGGCATCCGATTGATTAGCTTATTCATAAGTTCGGCACACGTACCTGCCACGAACTATGATTTCCTGGATCTGCAGACGTCACAGGTCCTAATCCTTCGCCACCAGCCATTGCTGGTTGCTTCTGCACCCAAGCCTTTCGTCCCGTCTTCCTTCGACTCATTGCAATTTTTTTATGAAATGAAACGTTACCTGCGGTGAGCCTACTGCGAGTAGGCATAACCATTTTCCCCCCGCAACGATCAATCATCGCTTAGGGGCGTTTGCGATGCCTTTTATGATATCCCTCTTCGATATTGGCGCAATGTATCTCTTTCGTAGCATCAGCTACCGATTCCCCGGCCAGTAGATTGAACACCTTAACGACGATGGAAGCGTCACCAACATGCTGGGAATGATCACGTACCCTGACAACTTTTCCAAATAGCAAGGCCTCAACTCACCAAGACCAAGGCTGAGATAGTTTAATAGATGTCCTTGGTACTGAATTTGGTCTCCTATTTTGATATTTTTGGTAATGAGTACTTCTTTATTGACAACTTTTGGATTATGGCTTTCCATATTGTTTGATATTAATGCTGCTGATGTGAGGTTACTCCTTGAAACACGTGTGCAGCATAACGAAATTTACCGTTTTTTTATGCAACTTTGGTATTTATTGTATTTTGAAACCATTGGGGCGATGCCACTGCTGGTGGACCAGAGGTCCCCGAGGGTATTCACCAGCCCAATAGTCAGACTTGTCTGACATGAAAAAATTACCTTGCATTTTATAGAAATTTATTGTTTTTATAAAAATTCTAAACCCTTAAAAATACTAAGGCAATCGGTGGATGTCCTTGGTACTGAATTTGGCCTCCTATTTTGATATTTTTGGTAATGAGTACTTCTTTATTGACAACTTTTGGATTATGGCTTTCCATATTGTTTGATATTAATGCTGCTGATGAGAGGTTACTCCTTGAAACACGTGTACGTGTACGAAATTTACCGTTTTTTTATGCAACTTTGGTATTTATTGTATTTTGATTCGCAGCACGCCAGGGGTAAATCATCGCCGAACCAGCCAGTAAATGATCTTTCTCCTTCTACAAACCACTCTAGCACGTCTTCGCCTTTGCCGAGGATAACGATGAGGTCGTCCACGAATTCAAGCACGAGCTCTCCCTATTGCTTGATACGGATGCCAATGTGGTGCTGAGAGCTGCCTCCGTCAACGACGTAGCCAAATTAGTCTTGAAAAGGGTCTCCTGGTTAGTTCAAAATGTTACCCCTTCCCACGAAAAGAAGCTGCGACCATTCACAGCAAGACCAACTTCCATTGCAAATTTAACATGAGGCAGTGCGATTCCATCGCAGTGCCACAGACATTGCAATTTCACTGGCCACAGCCGCTAAAAGCGGACGTGAGAAACCTTGATGGATCATCTTCGCCTTTCAGACGGATAGGAGCAATGATCAGACGCCCAATGCCGCCGTCGTTGATTACTTCTGATTGCGAAAAATACACGTGACCCTCAATGCCAAAGGCTACCACGAGTGGATTTCAATGTCGGTTTCACCCAAGGCAGGGACACTAGGGTGTATAAGGGGGTCGTCGATTTCCGACAGAATTCTAACGCATGGAAAATCTGCTGAGCAATGGCGGCGTCAACCGTTCCGACTTCATCAAACTCTATCCCCTATTCGTCATCGACGTGAGTCATCAGTCCGAGAGGCTGAAAGAGTCGATCATTGATATCCAGATCCGAGCCGACTTCGAGCGCAACATCCATTCCAATACAAAAGCCTTCACCCAGTCATTTCCGATCGAATTGTTCAATTCGAATCCGATGGCCATTATATGAGCGTCGTCTTCTGAGGAAGGTTAGATAATTGGCTGCATTAGTTTTGCGGCAATTCGCAACCAATACCGAGCACAAGCGAGGGTTCTCCTTCATCGGCGCTTGAGATGATAGCCAGATCTTGACCCGCTTCAACCCGTCCCTCTTAGATCTAGTGGGGAAATCTTATGAGATGGCCCACGTGAATCTGGAGACGTGCTAATCCATCCCCTGATATACATACTGGAAATAATTCCTTCCGCTTCTCATCAGATTAGGCGCCTACTGGATTCCCATCGCCCCGAGCATCGGATCCTACGGCATCGACGGTATCAACTTTGAGATCCAGCGGCGAATGCGGCTCAGCAAATACAAGGCCAACAATATTCTCGATGCCAACCGTGCGACTCTGAGAGCAACTTTCACCCTCGCCAGAAGCTACCAAGTGGCTTTTGATGTGCTCAATAGCCTAAATACGGTACTTGGATTCGAACGCCTTACGTATACATACAACGGGAGCACGACTTGTTACGTGGAGGGTAAGCATATCGTCGATATCATCAGCATTAATAGCATTCTTGTGATTAGCGATATTATCCAAGGAAGTAACGTCAAAGCACCACCATTTTTAGCTTCTTTCGCGCGATCGATCTGGGCATGAAAATAATCCAGAACCCAAATAATCTGCTCTACTTACCCGTGACACTGAAGACCAGCGACAGCATGCAAACGCATCTGATCGATCAAGACGGTCGCCCATCGATCTGCAAAGAGAGCATCTCACTATCCTCTTCCATCTGCGTGAGGTATAAATAAATGAAATATCAATATTGCGGTCTCAACTTGACGAGGGGCCAGGCAGAGAAGATCTAGCGTGCGTCAAAGAAGAATTGCCCCATGAGCGCCAGGGTGCTGCATGCCAACCTTTCCTGTGGGCATATGATGTTCTTCACTCACTGGCAGATCCGGCGAATCACAAAGCTCTTGCAGATCGGTAAGGGTGGTATGGTCTTGGAGATGAGCAACAAACAGGTGAGGTATATCGTGGGTATGAAGGTGAATTCCTCCCCATGCTCGAAGGTCTCGCCTCTGCTGTGCTACTTTTGCTACCCAAACCGTACTACCTGCTTTGGGCGTGGATGCATTGAGCAGTTTGGGTAGTGCAGCCATCCAAAAGCCCGGGTCCGTATTATACCTTAAGAAGGGTGGTAAAGTATGCTGGGCGAAACCCCGCGGCCGGGGCCGTGGTCTTTACCTTAGCCTAGGTACTCTAGCCAATACCTACCTGCACTTGAAGACGTCAGTTCTACGATAGAAGTGGATTGATCCTTGGCCAAATGGTCCCTGCAAGAGAATTCATTGCTCGGCATAAAAAGGATGATGCAGTGGACGCTAGTTGTACCGCACGGATTGAAGAGAAATCCGGAGATATGTGCATGCCTTGAACACCAATAACGGATTGGATAAGGTTGTCTCCATTGCCCTGGGCAGGTGTCCCGGTGCAGTTTATTTCTCTGACTGCTGTTGTATCCATTACTTTGGGATCTATTGCCTGCCTCTTAGCCACCTGTGCCTTGGTCCGGTCCTTGATCTCTCACAGAGTCGTCAGGAAGAAAAAGAAGCACCGATCATATAGTGCGATCAGTCAAAAACTATAAATTCCTACTGGCATGTGAAGATGGTGCCCCCGCGACTTGTCTTATGAACTACTACAATTTTAAGGATCAACTTCGCCAGCCTTCTACCCCCTTCAGTGAAGATCTTGCCATACAAACCAAAGGCCCACGCCGAGTACCTATCCAATCTGCAATCTTCAATCTCCTCGGACCCAATATTTTTTTCGATGAGGTTTTGCCACATCGGAAAAAAAATTTCAACCGCACCGAGATTTACATTCAAAGTCCTTCTTTGCCTTCGCCATCCCATAGTTCTTGATCTTGAGCAGGTGCCACTTGTTCCACTGTAATTGGTTCATCTCCCTGATCATTCTGCTGCAAGCCTAGACCTTGGTCTTCGTCCCTTCCTCTTACTTACTTACCTTTTGTCTCCCGGACTTCTATCACATTGAATATTTCTCAAGGCAGGTCGTGCAAGCTCAGGATCGGTTCGAGTCTCTCTTCCGATTAAAACTTCGCCCTCTTTCCTTCAGGACCCAGCAATCGGACATGTTTGTTCATCTCTTTCGATTCGAAATCCATAATTTATTGAGTATCAAAATTTCTTTAATCTATCTTGGTGGGATGGACCTAAGATGCCTTGTTGACGAGCTTTTCCAACTGGAAAAGGTTTTACCACCCCCGTTGTATTATGATGGTAATGGGGACGTATCGTTTGTTGCATTACCCTGGTGAAGGGGACGTATTTGTGTTTTCAGACTACTGTATAGATGGAAATTTACGCATGGATAACAAGAGCACTTAGGGGGACACCAGTTGACAAAAAGAAACCAGGAACATTATAACTATATACAACTTTTTAGAGCTAGATCTCGTGCTGTTAAAAACCATAGAGATGTTGATACTTTAGCATTTGTTGATAAGTCGCCTATTGAAAAGCTTCATTTGAACTTTATCAAAAATGTTTTAGGAATTAAGAAAAGCTCAACAAACTTAATTGTTAGAGCAGAACTTAATTCTATGCCCATTGAAAATTATATAAAAATCCAGTCTTTAAAATATTTTTCAAGATTAAATAATAGTAATATAAACCCTTTTCTTAAAGAAGCTATTGATTTATCAAAAATGTTGCATGAACATGGTACCTACTCATGGTATACTTATGCACAAAGTGTTACAGAAGAAATAAATTTTGATAAAAATTGTCTGATTGAATGTAATTCATACAAACAAACACTGAAATTGAAATCTAAAATGCAAAATTCTGTGACTGAATATTATAAAAACCTGATAAGTGATAAAACTGCTAAATTAAATGAACAAAATAAAAATTTTCTGTATAAAACCCTAAAAATAAATAATGAAAAAACAGATTATTTATCTCATCCCAATAAGGAAAACAGAAAACTTATAACAAAATTTAGAGTTAGTGACCATGAGTTGTTAATAGAAACTGGTAGATACTATAAGATACCCAGAGAGGAAAGACTATGTAAAACATGTAAAGTCTTGGACAATGAGGAACATTTCTTCTTTAATTGTGCAATTAATCAATCTTGTAGAAAGCAACTTTTAGAATATTATATGAGAACTCAGCTAAATTTTAATTCCCTGAATCAGTTAAAAAAGTTGACTATTATACTAAATCCGTCAACCTCTGAACAAATTAAAACAGTCGTTTCTTTTTTACAACAGTCATTAAAACTGAGGAGATGAGACAAATAACTGTTTTATATTGTAAACATTAATTCTTTTATGTTTTGTTATTATAAATGTGATGCACTACAACCCAAATGGGTTATAAGTATTTGAATAAAGATTAAAAGGAACATGGAGAAGAATGTAAGAAGAGGAGATGAAATATGGAATCATCTGGGGAATGGAAAGGATGACAAACAACAGAGCGGGGAGAAGGACCATGGTGGACGCCTTGTATGCTCCATAGCACGAAGAGGACATTATGTATGTAATGCAATCGCACTTGAACTCTAACAGACACAACATTAAAACAACTCTTCTGACAAACTTAAAAAAATTAAGCTCAGCATTAGAAACACTAAATTTACAAAGCCAAACATCAATTACACCTACAAAAATGAGGTGAACTCAGACTTTACAGCCATTGACCATCGTTAATAAGACGAAATAATAAACAGCAACATTAAAACAACAGTATTAAAGGTGAACAATCAAATACTCTGAATAGAACATTGACAATGAGCATGCCTATGGAGAAGTATCCTTTTGGATCGTTGTTTTGAATTTAGCAGACGAATCGATGAGGTTTATGTACATTCAGTATTCAAGTGAAGAACAAAATCCAAAGGCAATACCAATAGACCGTCATTGCTCTAACCACAAAACCGAAGAAAAAGCCTTCATACATACTAGGCTAGATTTTTGTCTACGTTTATTATATTATAGGAAAACCGGATAGCGAACAGGTAGGTTTGTGTACACCTGTATAACCCTACGACTGGGTTTTGCTAATGCCGGTACTAAGTCCGACCTTTTTTTTTAGTACGTTTGTCTTTTGTCTTTCATATGTGTTTTTCTAGTGCAGTTCAATTGTGGATTGTGGCCCGTGATTGTAAGTTTCAGTCATTGTGAGTGTTTCCTGTTATCTTTTCTAATTTATATTTTGCATTCACCATAGTAAATAATGCCGACAAGAAAATTTTTTATTATATTCCTGACTAACGCCTTCTCTGTACTACAAACATGAAGAAATGACAGGTTACAAAAACTTCACCAGGTTTTATCTGCAATCAAAAGCCGTACAATTGTATAGCAAATGATTCCCTCTCACGGCGTTGTCTATAGAAATGAAAAAGCAGACAAACTACCCAAACATGGTGCTGAACTACAGGAAAAGTATCCATGGTCTCACAGACCTCTGTTTAGTATTTAATTGTCAAGACCAAAAGAAAATACAATCTTCACGACAGACTTGACCTCCATATCGAATGATGAAAGGGATACTATCTCCTCTACGCCCAAGTGGAAGGACAGGGCATGATATAACACATTTCTTACAGGTTGCAATGACCACCTGCATCTGAAAAATTGGATATTGCTGATGCCGAACCATTCCAGAAGATGTATGGAACAGCAGAGTGATAGAAGTCTTACAGAAGAACATCAAATACGTAGAAGAGATAAATACCCAAATGTGAAGGCAAATGTTTAGCTGGAAACGTTTTTGAATTGAAATTTTATCAACAAATCTCTATCTTATGACGAGCCCTACAGGCAATTTCCAGACTGACAAGTTTGCCTAAATTCCTTAAAAACTGATTAAATAGTTTGTCATATTCCGTCCCTTGAGTGCTAATAACAAAGAGAAATGAACCAGATTGCTTCTTTGGTTTGTGTAAGACTCCATTGCTGTTAGCTTAACCGATGAATCTCGTTGCAAGAAGTTGAAAATGAGTCCGGTGCGTATCATGCCAGGTTTAAAAGATAATTAGGGACCGACCATTTAACTTGAAGGGGGGTAGGGCTATGGTTTTTTTCTAAAAAAATATTTTGGATCTGATTTTATGTGAAAAAAATATTTTGGCTGCCAAAATGATGAAAAAAAATTTTCTGAATGAGGCTTTCTGCCCAAAAAAATAATGTTAATTTTGAAAAAAAATATTTTGTTGATACGCGTTCAAAAAATAAATAATTTGTTTCGCGCGAAGCGCGAAAAAAATTTTCAGTCCAGAAAAAAAAACCATAACCCCCCCCTTCAGGTTAAATGGTCGGTCCCTTAAGTGTATTGATAAATGTAAATAAACCTGCAACTACTTAACCTTTTGTCTTTGATATCTCTCAGCAGTAGTGTTTAAAATAACCAAGCAATGCCCTTGCCTTGTAAAAGATGAATAGGACAACCACTGTCAACAGAACATGAACAAACCAAACACTGGGTTGAATATTATAGAATGTATAAAACTTCCAAGAATATGATGAACCAGCAAACCAAAAACCTTCTGAGGAAGATTGAGGGATCAACATAGAACTACGTCAGTGGAAAAAATATAAAATTCTACTAAAATGCTGAAAAATGGAAAATCACCAGGGAGTGACTCGGTCCAAGCTGAAATACTTAAACCAGACATATAAACAACATCTTACACACTGTATAACCTATTTTTTTTACCATTTTGAAAATCGAAACACTACTTCAAGATTTGAATAAAGGTCTCCTATTAAAACTTTCAGAGAGAGGTTTCAAATACTCTTGAACATAAGAGCCGACGTGCTTGAAGCGAAAGAGAGAGGTACAAGCCGGAATTAGAAGAGGAAGGGTTGTATTGTTCAGGTTTTCAAAATTTGCAGCAGTAGTTCATTTAATAGAAAATGCCAATGTACATCAACTTCATTTTATTCCAAACCTGGACCTTACATACCATATAGCAGAAGTATCAAGCACCATCAACCACCTGCAGTTGAAGAATGACAGGCAAAACACAATTGCTTAAAAAGCAGGCTAACATCAATGTAAAGATCAAGGTTATGACAATCAATGAAAGAACAGAAGCAGTCAACATAAACCGAGAGTCTCTGGAGAAAGAAGACTTTACCTTCCTTGGTGGCATTCTAAGCAAGGATAAGGGAACCGGAAAAATATTAAAACAAGACTCAGTAAAGCAAGAAGAGTATATGCCCAACTTCATTGAGGAAAAAATACAGCTATAACAAAACTAGAGGCTCACATGAGCCTGTATCGCTCACCTGGCGACTGGTTTTATTCATTGTCACCAATAGACCACCCATTCATACTATAAATCAGTTCACCAGATGTTACATTTTCATTCTGCGATGAGGTACAAACTAAAAATCACAAACTTTGGAAGGGATCACCAAAAGACAATTGTTACCAAGTTTGGTTCCAATTGGCTCAGTAGGTTCAGAGGAGAAGACATTTGAATGCATTTCCCATAGAGTCCCTTTGTTAAACTATGTTCCCTACTGGCGGCCATCTTGAATGAGGTATGAACATAAAAATCACAAACTTTGAAGGGAACCATCTAAAGACTATTGTAACCAAGTTTGATTCCAATTGGCTAAGTGAGTTCAGAGGAGAAGATATTTGAATGCATTTCCCATAGGGTCCCTATGCTAAACTATGTTCCCTGCTGGCGGCCATCTTGAATGAGGTACGAACGTAAAAATCATACACTTTGAAGGGAAACATCTAAAGACTATTGTAACCAAGTTTGATTCCAATTGGCTCAGTGAGTTCAGAGGAGAAGATCTTTGAGTACATTTCCCCTAGGGTCCTATGTTAAACTATGTCCCGTGCTGGCGACCATCTTGAAAGAAGTACATACATAAAAATCACAAACTTTAAAGGGGACCATCCAAAGACTACTGTGACAAAATTTGGTCCCCATTGGCTCAGTGGTTTCAGAGGAGAAGATCTTTGAATGCATTTCCCATAGGGTCCTATGTTAAACTATCTTCCCCGCTGGCGGCCATCTTGGATGAGGTGCGAACCTGCTGGACATGTGTAGAAATTAAAGTTCTGGAAAACCTCAACACTTTTGCAATTCACATTCAACCTTTATCTCAAACAGTTTTTGAAATGAAAGTAAAAACGTTAAAAAATTGTGAAAATTCAAAGAAAAAGTGGCAATAACTCCTATGTGGGTTGTCAGATTTTCTTCAAAATTGCAGGACATGTAGATCTTACTATGCTGACCATTTTTGTTTAATAAACTTTACTTCTATCTTCTACCATTTCCAACATATAAGACTAAAAGTAATGAAAAACGGAAATTTTTACGGAAAAGGGGCAATAACTCCAAGATGGGTAAACGGATATTCTTCAAAATTGCAGGGCAGGTAGATCTCATCATGCTGATAATTTTTCCACAGTCAGAATTTTGATATCTGTAATGGTTTTCGAGTAATTTGCAAAAAACGGCAATTTACCCCTATGTTCTATTTTCAGTAACAGCAGCCATGTTGTTTGGTCAACAGTCATAAAAATCACAAACTTGAAAGAGCATACCCTGGTTATGATTCAGACCAAGTTTGGTTAGTATTGGCCCAGTAGTTTCAGAGAAGATCTTTGAATAAAAGTTAACGGACGGACGGACGGACGGACGACGGACGCCGAGTGATGGCAAAAGCTCACATGGCCTTTGGCCAGGTGAGCTAATAATGTTGAATCAGTTCCGATGCTGGCGTATAGTTGACAGCAATATAAAATGTTAAAGCGTTCCACAACTCATGTCTCAGGAAGATCTATCGTATATAATGGCAAAATATAATCTCAAACAAAGAACAAGAGGAAAGCTGTCAATGTGACAGCAAATAGGGTTTTCTTTTACATGGAGAGTATATCCTATACATGGGTTGACCCTGAATATTTGAAATGTACTTTTTCATTAATTTTCACTGTAAAGCCTTCCATAAAAGTAGCCTATTTCTGAAAGTTCAGCAACTTGGATTTTAATAAAAAAAAAGGAAAATAAAAGTACTGTGTACACCTCTGACACAGGTACAAAGTTTAAACTGTAGGAGATTTTTTCTAGACAAACGGGAAAATATTTTACGTAAAAATGACTAAGTTCAACAACTGATATTTTTGACATCAATGATCAAAAATCAAAATCAAACTACCACGCACACCTTTGATATACTAGTATGTACAATTGATCTGCAAAATAAAAACTTCCTGTCTCAAATACTGTAGGAGATTGGCTCCGGACAGAGGGGTTACCCTATTGTTAAAAATTTGACGTAAAAATGACTAAGTTCAACAACAGATATTTTTAATATAAATTATCAAAAATCAAAATCAAAGTACCATGCACAAATTTGATATATGTACAATTGATTTGCAAAATAAAAACTTCCTGTCTCAAATACTGTAGTAGATTGGGGTACCCTATTATAAAAAAATTGACGTAAAAATTACTAAGTTCAACAACTGATATTTTTGATATAAATTAACAAAAATCAAAATCGAAGTATCATGCACAACTTTGATATATGTACAATTGATTTGCAAAATAAAAACTTCCTGTCTCAAATACTGTAGGAGATTTGCTCCGGACAAAGGGGGTACCCTACTGTTAAAAAATTGACGTAAAAATGACAAAGTTCAACAACTGATATTTTTGATATAAATTATCAAAAATCAAAATCAAAGTTCCATGCACACCTTTGATATGTGTACAATTGATCTGCAAAATAAAAACTTCCTGTCTCAAATACTGTAGGAGATTTGCTCCGGACAAATGATGTACTCATCGGCCTGCCCGCCGCCGCCCGCCATTTTCACCATTTTAATAACCGGATTTTTCCGACGGAAAACCCGGTCAAAAACACATAACAGATTAGAGTGCAAATAGCAAAGTTTAACCTGGCTTTAGACAGGTGAACTAAAAATAGTGAACATAGTTATTTCAAAATTACTGGTAGTTACTGCTTTTCATTTTCTATCTGGTGAAATAAATTTTATGAAATTGGACCAGAAATTAAAAAAAAAACCGAAGATACTGTCAATTCAATCTAATGGGCCATTTTATAAAAAGGTACGTGTAACCCTACCGCTAGCTTTTGCTAGTGCCGGTAAGAAGTCCGGCTATCCCGAATTCCCAGCGTTATTCATGTTTGACTTTGATCTGTTATGTGTTTTTCTAGTGCAATTACCTTGTGGATTGTGGAATGTGATTGTATTTTCGGCCTTTGTAGATGTTACTGTTATTTCCTCTTTGAAAATAAACATTTGATGAGGAAATACATTTGGTCCTTTAGTGTAGGTATAAAACACTGCTTTGAACTGTGTCAAGTTACCCTTATCCTCGGCAGAAAGAAAATATAGCAGAAAACATCGATTAAATGTTTTAACTTATCTTTATTCAGTAGATGATAACGAAATACGAACATAAAAAACGCGAGAAACTGATTTACTGTGCAAAATTAAACTGTGATGTATACAAATCATTCCATATACTAATTACACAGTATGAAATAAGAAGGTATGGAGTAGACAGAAAAATTGCACAACAGACCAAACACATATGTATGCTCATATTGAAACTAATTCGAATAGACTGAATGACTATTTTTGGCAACTTATGATTCACCAGCAGGCCTGAAAAACCATAAAAAAATTGAAATAAATATATAAATATATAAAAGAATAAAATAGCTTAATAGTATGAGCATTTTGTGGAATCAAGTGAATGTTAGAATCAGTAACACGGTATTATTACATTTTTGTCTCTCAAAATGACATCGTTTTTTATATTTCACACATTAATATGTTCACATGTTACATCAAAATGCATCACAGCTAAAAAATATAAACCTTATCATGGAACTGTTTGACATGGGTTTTAATATTGCACCAAATTAAATTGGATGATGATGAACAATTACAAAGATGTTGTATACATGATAGTAATAAGTATCAAAAGTGTACATATACTCAATATATTTTTATTGTCTTCCAATACCGTAAAAACCATCCCTGTCTAAATTGATTTAATATGTTCTTGTAAAGATTTATTACCTTCACTATAAAATTAAAATGAGTGTAAAAAATGAAATGCCTTGCAGTCAATTTAACACATTTTACAGTCATTTTAACTGTGAAAAAAGGATTTAAAATGTGTACTTTATTTGTATATCTATATTTGTATGTTATGTCATTGGTATATGATTTTGACCAATCCTCTTATCCAAGTGCAATATCTTGTTGCGTCTCCGAAACTCTCATGAACACTTATATTTGTATTGGAAATTAATGTTACAAAATCTAGTAATAATTCATAAATATTACTTTAAACGATTCGAACGTGCCAGGTGGTAACCAGTAACTTGAGAATTACCAAAGGTAGTTAAATCCAGTTACGTTTTGCTGACGTTCTCTTTATTATGGCTGTCAATTTAAACCATGGTTTCGTACATGAACCAAATAGGTTTATAGTTTTTTTTTAATTATGCGGAATGTGAAACAAAGGAACACCTTGCTTTAACTCAACACTTACATAAATGGAAAACAACAGCAAGCCTTGCTTCCACTGGAACACTTGCATAAATAGCAATCAACGCCAAGGTTAGTTTTCACATGAACACTAGCAGAAATTACAGACTTGAAGCAAAAGCAAATAACAGCGAGCCACACTTCTTGGAACACATGAATAATTAGCAAACAACGGCAAGCCTCGCTTTCACTGGAACACTTAATAAAACAGAAAACAACGACAAGCCTCGCTTTCACTGGAACACTTGAAGACATAGAAAACAACGACAAGCCTCGCTTTTACACGAACACTTGTAGAACATGTGTCTTAAATGAAAATGTATCGTCATCTTCATACCGAAGTTTGACTACAATAATTCGACTCCAATACTAAAATGTATTTTAATTAATGAAGACTATATTGTATGATAACTTAACTCATCATTTAAACAGATCACGTGGTATTTATAGAGTATAACAACATAAATATGTAAAAAAAAATTATGTCTAAACTAAGCACTATATTATCTTCTTGGTTTAAGAGCTATGGATTTTTGTCTGTGTTTAGCCTGAACAAGCTGGAAATGTTGAAGAAGCTCATGGAAATTGATACTGCTAACAAACTGACGTTGTTCTGTTGCTAACTTCGATTTTTGCCTGAAAAATTAAATTTAATTGTAATGATAATCGAGTTAAACATGAGAGGTAGGAAAGTACACTTATCCTTTCAAACCTTCAGCCTTGATATAACATAATTATGTCACCATGACATCATTGGCAGATATGACGTATCTGTGTCCCAAGTGAAAATGGACATTTTCAGTTAGATTTCACGTCTTCACGGATTTGACATAACCGGATTGAATCAACCTTGGATTGACTCACCGATAGTGTGACGGTTGCCGCTAGCGGAGCAGGACATGCTTACTCTTCCGGAGCACCTGATGTCACTCCCGGTTTTCATGGGAGTTCACACTATATGAGTGCCTTAGTTCTTAATGTCGTCTTTTTATTTCCGTGCTGTCTCTTGTCCTTGTTTTGTCTTAGTTTTTCTGTGTTGCCGTTTTTGCCATGTCTTTAGACTTCGATTTTTGTAGTCATCGCTTCTCTTGTTCCTTCGGTAATCTACTGTCGTTGTTTCCAACTGATACAAGTCCAGTTATCGTAGTAATAGTTTAACATCAAAGTATCGACAAGCATGAAGTAGGCATCGGATAGGCAGGAAAACAACTCACCATTTCAAAACTTTGTATTAGATATCATTTCAATTCATTTAAGCAAAGAAACGACTGAAAAAACTTGGTATAAAATCAGCAAACAGTCATTAGTCAAGTGATAAAGGCGAAAATTGCTGCTAACATTCCAATATATAAAAGCAAATATATCTAAGATCAAAATTTAGTTTATAGTGAAAACTCAAAGAGTTTGCAAAAAAGGAAGTAGCGACCCCGATAACCCCGAAAATCACACGACAAACCTAACTAATTTCAAGTTCCAGACCTAACATCAAATCAGAACAACTGATCCGAGAAGAAAACAAATTATTGACGAAAAACGAACGGAAGGACAACGTGAAAACCATAACTCACCGATACAAGCCCCTAATAAACTAAAAAGGCTCCTTACACAAAGAATGATATGATGGCATATAGAACAAGTAAATCTAATTGATGTACATTCTGCAATCTTGCAATAACTTTATCATTTTCTCTTTTAGAGAAATTTTCTTTCATACTGAGATTAAAATAACGCCCTTACTCCAAAGCTAAGAAAGTCTTCATCGAACGAACCTATCAGGTACTAAAGGAAAATTTTAATAAAAGAGGGCAGCGGAAATTTGAAACAATGTGATAAAGCAATGTCTAAAGGGGACTAACAACAAAGTCGAAACATAAAGCATGAAAAGAATATACACCAAAGGAATACTAACACCCCTAATGAAAAAGTTGATGTCGCCTGCCAAGAGTGGGAAAGACGTTCTTACTAAAAAAATCTAAGTAATTAATTGAACCGTGTGCATGCAAATATAGCTAAACACATTTGAACGGTTGACAACAGAAAAGACGGGACAGTATTGGACTAAAAACATTTTTGATACTGTTTGCTGGTAAATGGAAAGTCGAAAGAAGTATACATTTTACATAAAAAAACTTAATACAGCGATATCTATAAGAAATTAATGGAATACTTTATAGAAAGTAAAACACTTTGAAAGGCTAACAACAGAAACGAATGGACAGCATTGAACTAAAAATAATATTTGGATACTGTTTGCATGTCTATGGAAAGTCGAAAAATGTATATATGTTATACAAGAAAACTAGATACATCAATATCTATTAGTAATTAATGCAATCCTGTGCAAACAGCCAAACACGCTTGAAAGGCTGACAACAAAAAGACGGGGAAGCATTGTACTAAAAACAACAAGTGGATACTGTTTGCTTGTCTATGGAAAGTCGAAAGAAGCATACATTTAACCGAAATAAACTATATACAGCAATATCCAAAAGTAATTAATAGAATTCTTTATATATAGCAAAACACGTTTGAAAGGCTGACAACAGAAAAGAAGGGAAAGCATTGAACTAAAAACAACAATTGGATACTGTTTGCTTGTCTATTTTAAATTGAATACACAAAGAAAGACGCGGATTAATAATTTACTGAATGTTGCAAATGGATATAGGTTCTGTGGTAACTACAAATATGTTGTAGTGTCAAGGAAGTGGCGAACGAAAGAAAGCATCGAATTGGCGAACGAAAGAAAGCATCGAATTGGCGAACGAAAGAAAGCATCGAATTGGCGAACGAAAGAAAGCATCGAAATTTATAACTCAACCTTACCTGCGGGCTTTATTGAAATTTACTATTTTATCAGAATTTAAACCCATTAAAAATACTACGGCTTCATTCCGTGTATGGCACTGGGTATATGTCCTTAGTACTGGATTTTGCTTCCTATTTCGATATTTTTGGTAATAGCTTTCCATATTATTTGATTTTAAGGTTACTCCTTGAAACACGTGTACAGCATAACGAAATTTACTGTGATAATTTTTACACCTTTGATATTTTTATAATTTAAATCACCTTAACTTACTACAATACAGCAAAAGTGACAGTTGTACATAATGTTGCATTTTCTTCGACCAAAAATAAGCTACAGAATGTAAGCTTGTTGTGTAAACATTGGCTTCGGTTCAGTAAGTTTTACCATTTGGTTAACCCGAGCAACAATACTGCCACGCATTTCTAACATTTTATATTGTATCGTCATGTGGCGATGGAATCAAGTGACCAACCCAATTTTGACTAAGTAGAACCATAAAGGGTTTCTAGTTCTTATTCAAAATGAAGTATCGGAAATCTCTTGACATTTTGTGATATGTTCAAACGATTTCACCAGTAGGAGTTGAAGTACCGGAAAGAACACACACTTACAGCACGATCAAGCGGTATGGATGCATGCCCGATATTTCAATGTATATGCACACGAGGATCTCAAAAAAACTGTCGGAACTGCTTAAATATTGGTCAATGGAAGGATTTCACTATCAAAACTTCATTAGCTTTTGAAGGAAATAACTAAACACCGAAGTAACTGTGAATTCATTTTTCTGCATATGAATTTTCAGAATTAATTTCTTCAGTTTCAACAGAGCGAAATTACTGTCGCAAATACTTACACATCAAGGTTATGTTCAATCACAGCGAAATTGTCCCTACACTAGTTTTACGGTCGTCACCATGATTTGACAGACCACTACAATATTTGTATTTCACAAATAAGAAAAGATATCTTTGCGTATAGATACTGAGTTTATTACTGGACTGACAAACACCGAGTGTGAAAAACCGAGTGTTACAGGTGCTATGCATGAAGCAGATCATACTTACCCTTTCCAGAGAATCTGATGATACCTCAAGTTTTTGAATGGGTTCACAGTGCTAATGTTTTAGTTTTGTGGCATTCTTGTTCATTTTTTTTTACTTGTATTGTCTTTGCCAAGCTATCTCAAATCGTGTTGGATATGAATTGCCGTGCTTTTGGAATTTCCCCTTTACTCCTTTCTGCTTAGGCATTCGCTTGCCGATGTATTCGATAACCGCAAAAAGCAGGGATAAAGGATCGGCAACGTTCACCTGATAGCGGTATCGACTTTGTTTACACTATTTTTTTCATCTTGTTCCGGATAACACTTTAAACCAAACTTTGAAGGGAAAGTGTCCTTAAAGATATATAGTGAGAGGTCATACCAATAATAAATATGTCCAGGTGTTAAATTATATTTTGTTGTCATATCACAATGCTGAGACTTGATTAATGTAACATACATCATCTATATGTATAACAATATACTAAAAACTATGAATCATAGAAATATATTAGTTTTTTGTAATGTACAGTACAGGTTGGTGTCCAACATTTCATTTCATCTCGTTTTGGTCATGTCTTTGGACTTCGATTTTTGTAAATACCACCTCCATGTTCCTTCGGTATTCTACTGCCGTTGTTTCATTCTGTGCTTGATACAAAATAAGAAATGTCAAAATACAAACTTCATGTGTTGAATATTGGTAGTCTATTACAAGAGAAGAAAATTGTTCTTTTAATTTGTCTAGTTCTAATTAATGGAATCCAAATTTCAACATAAATGACAAACTGAATTCTCTGTAGTCACATTATTAGTATTGTTTCAATAATATTTGATAAAGTCGCTAAATAATCAAAGAAAATGTCAGAGATCAGGAAACTACAAAGAACAGAGAATTGAAGGGAAAAAAGAAAATAGATATTAATGTCTGACAGGGTTCCGAAAAACAAGGTTCACTGGTATGCCCAGCAATTTGAAAAGCGGGACAACACATAAGTATTCATGAGGTCAAATAAGTATTTGCGAGGGACAGGAATGCGTTCAGAGGTTAATTCCATTGATCTGGCTGTAAAAAGCCCAAAGATGTCATGCATTCACTTAGCCAATTATCACTTTAACGGCTCTATTATTTAATTCAGAACAATGTTAGGTTATGAGATTGTGAAGATTAAAGACGAACAGAAAGGTTACAGGTGAATGAACATTTACCCTAATGAATATGTTGCAGCAAAGACAGTTTTAAAAGTGGCAATAACAAAAGAATTATTAGGACAACACGGTAGGAAAAATCGCCAATGTAATTTCAATTTAATGAAAGGGTAAAAATCGAATGCACAGAGAATGTAAAAATAAGGAGTGATAACTTTCTTACAAATAGCTTTGCTCCGACACGAATGTCGTTCTAGAGATTATATATACACAAGAATGTAATCACTAAATTTGGAGCATCCTTCTGAGGAAAGTTCTTTTCATCAAATTAGGATCAAGCATTGAAAAAAATATATTCCAAGAAAATGCACTCTAATATTCAATAATTTTTTTTTACCCTCACAACCTTCTTCTTTGTCTCGTCTATGTGTCTCAGTATTTCTACTTATTTTGTACCATTTTCCCGACATACAAGTTAATTTTACATGAATTAATGATGACTAAATTGTCACTGTAATGAAGCGCTTCCTTTCTTAACTTCACAATACATCATCCTCTCCATTTACAACTATCAATCACTTGATAGAATAGAACTATTTAAAGAAAGGCAATAATATGATTATCAAATTTAGGAGGTCTAATTGCTATCTCATCATTAGGAAGCCTTGCTTTACTTTATTTTAATAATACAAAAGCTGATTACCTATAGTTAATCAATAAAACTACTGTTACTTTATAAAGACCGTCAAGCCCTTGTTGTATTATTAGAATAAGTATCGAAGTACTTAAATTCAGTTTCTGCATATGGCTATTTCAATCAATGCATATCACATCAAACATTTGGAGAACAACGGACAGACAGATGATTACAAATATCTAAATACCGAAGTTACCGTGAATTTACTTTCTGCATATGCGCATTTCGACAACTTATGTCTCATCAGTGCAGATAAAATCTAAACATTTGGAAGACCAGAAACTCAAAGATGTTTAAAAACTGATAGAGAACAAATAACCAATATGATCTAAATGTAAAGCCAAAATTAGCTAAGGACAGAGCTTTGCATGAGGGAGATACTCCTTAGTTTTAAACAAAATTTACAAAAACTTAGATATTGTAAGGTTCCAAATATAATCGGTTTT